>JADBJO010001770.1:250000-255000 GCA_016801955.1 Conus betulinus | reverse complement strand
CTGAATGCAGACTGGCAGAAAATGCAAAGGCAGGAAGGCAGCGGCGATGGAAAGCTTCGGAATCAGGCCAGTAACAGGACACACACGACCCAACAGGATGAAACTGTGATCAAAAGAAGTGAAGTGATGATCAAGAGGCAGAAACGAAAGCAAAGAGACATGTTGACACAGGAAGCAAATAAAGAAGAGGACACGAACAGAATCCAGAAGGTGATCCAGCAAAGCCAACAAAGGCGACAGGGCTGTGTGGGAATACACACCCCCCCCCCCCCCCCCCCCCCCCCCCCCCCCCCCCCCCCCCCCCCCCCCCCCCCCCCCCCCCCCCCCCCCCCCCCCCCCCCCCCACCCCCCCAGAGTCTAAGCTGGAATGAAAAAGTGGCACGTGGGGTCATCTTTGGATCACCTTCATCCTCAGGTCTGTGTATGACCTCCTGTCTATGAATTAAGCCTGGCGAAAACGGGGAAATAAGAAAACTCCCTATGTCCACTCATTCTGGGCAAACAAATAGTGGAACATGTCCTGAACTCACGCAAAGCAGCGCTATCACGCACGCACGCACGCATGCATGCACGCACGCACGCGCACGCACACACACACACGTGTGTAAGGAGATCGCACGTGAGATTAGTTCTGCTGCCAGATGCTTCATTAAAGCATTCAACGGGGCAGGAGGCAGAAAATGATGGTCTGGAAAGGCTGTGTCATTGGGGACTAGGGAGCCGGATTCACTGGCTATAATGCACGGTTGGCAGGGCATAGCAGATCCTCTAAAATAGAGAGAAACACACACACACACACACACACACACACACACACACACACACACACACACACACACACACACATCATCAGCATGAAACCGGATGTAGTTGTCCATTCAGGTGCCTCAAAACAAAAGATTCTGACTGAACTCACATAGCAGAACGGGCAACACAGCGACAAAGATGAGAAGTGTGCCCGTTTAGCTATCAGCTTTAAGGAGCAGCTTGAGGCATCTGGCTTCCAACTCCTCACCACAGAAGCTGGAGCAAGAGGGCGAGGGATAGGGGACACCTGCCCATGATTTCATGAAACAGCTCTTGATTTTTGTGGTGAAGAGGACCAGAACCCCAAAGTCAACGGCAGAAGCAACTTGGAAGAGTTCCAGCTGGATCTGATCGAGGAGGAACGAAAGTGAACTGCGTAAGGCTTGAAATGTCCCAACTTACAGTGAGCGCCTATAGCTGAGTGACCATGATGTCCGTCACAAGGTGACGTGCCTTTGAAGCGCCTACCACTCAAGAGGTACATAGAAAAAGAAGAAGAAGAAGAACAACAACAACAACAACAGCAACAAGAAGAACAAGAACAAAAAGGAGGAGGAGAAGGAGGAGGAGGAGGAGGAGGAAGAGAGAGAGAGAGAGAGAGAGAGAGAGAGAGAGAGAGAGAGAGAGAGAATTAGCTGCCGAAGAAGAGGAGGAGGTCTAAGAAAACCAACGCCATTCCGATGCCAGAACAGCGGCAGAAAATCAATACTAAGATTGAGCAGTCTGTCGATCAGTCAGTCGCAGCCATAATATAGCAGTGGTAGAGCCTATAGATCCATGAATAGAAGGGACACCGGCTAACAAGGTCACCCACCGACCGGGCAAACTCTGTCGCACCACTTTCTCATACATCCCAATCACAGTGAGCATATTTGCCTTCAGGCTGTTCGGGAAAGCGAGCCACGTCGCTGCCAGGGGGAAAAGAAAGGCCTAAACTGCTGTAGAGGTTGAGCGGTGTGAATTTATGGATTGATCAGTTCACCTTCTGTACTTTGACATCGGAATCCCGCACGGCGTGTGAGTATGGCTTTTTTTTTTTTTTTAATTTCTACAAAATGATTGCCATTTATCAGTGTTACGTTCTGACTGATCCGTTGGAGCATGATTGCAGTTTCAGTAACTTACTTTTGCACGGCGTAACTGAGAGAGAGAGAGAGAGAGAGAGAGAGAGAGAGAGAGAGAGAGAGAGAGCAGAACTCAAAACTCGGATAGTTTATTCATGTAAAGGCGATGGGCCATTATGAAGGAGGGTATGGAGGACATAACAACTGTATATGAATTTTGTAGAACACTAGAACAACTGGATGGACTTCTCTCTCACGACGTCATAACTGATCGCAACTTCATTCTGAAATGCCATAAGCAGATTTAACCGAAAGAGAGAGAGAGAGAGAGAGAGAGAGAGAGAGAGAGAGAGAGAGGGGTGGGTGGGTGGGTGAGCTGAGACAGTGAAAGGCGGTGGGGGTAGGGCTAGCTATGATAACATCCCTCACCAAGACACGTTCTACGCAGATAACGGCGTTCAGTGCTAGCAGATCCAATATCGAAGTCCATGAAACGTGAGCAGAAAAGCTGAAGCAGATAGCAGTAATTATATTACCGCTCATGACAGGTCATACCGGCCGCGAGGAGTCGGATTTCTAAAAGTGTGTGGCTCAGAGCGGAGTCGGGGATACGTTCAGCTAGCACTCTTATCCCCAACGTGCAACGCACAGTTCTTTCAGCCCAAATCAGCACAATAGGCTTTTTTTTTTTTTTTTCCACGCCTTCCAGCGGCGAATGAAATGGGCATACACTCCACCATGCACTCTGCCAAACGTGCACGTCAGCATTCATTCGGCATGCATACGGTTTCTTCAAAGGCATATCTTCCGTCTTCCTCTTGGACTGTTATGGAGACGTCGGCACAAATAACGGGTGTTAGCGGCACAAATTGTCGCCTGGCAAAAAAAAAAAAATTGTCACCGGCGACCATTTATGTCGGACGTGTATGCACATACTGTCGTCCATTTATAAATTGTCGTCAGCGACAGTTTTTTTTTTTTTTTTTTTGCACCTAACCTAACGACATAATGGTCGCCCCGACACATATCGTCGCCTCCGCATATTTTGTGTAGCAATCATCGCATCCGTTGTTCCGTGTGTCCGTCTTTCTGTCTGAGTGCAGTTAACTGATCTAATTTCCATTAATAATCGTTGTGACGACGAAGTTACAAAAAAAACAAAAACACAAAAAAAAGGGCTTTAAACAATGGTTATTGCGCTATAGCGGGTGCATTTACTAATCTACTACTATCATGTGTTGTTCAGAGACACATTTCATAAAGCCGCAGATGCCAGTTAGAAACAGGAGCAGGGGATTTACCTCACTTCATAGAGTACCACACTTTGGTCCTGATGACCTTCGTTTGATTCCCATACCTATTTAGCATACCATAGTCTGTCCTAATGTCTGTGTAATGTTTCATCATTCTGGTGATTCAGTATAGCAACTGGAAGGTTCCTGTCGCCCCTGGATAGGTTCCTGTCGTTCCCCCCCCCCCCCCCCCCACCCCCACCCCCCCCCCCCCCCCCCCCCCCCCCCCCCCACCCCCCCCCCCCCCACTGTTTCAAAGCGCCCGTTCAGGATCATTTCATGGGAAAAAAATGCTGTAGATAATGTTTATGAGTTTGTCCATGTGCACCTCTCTCTCTCTCTCTGTTTCTCAATCTCTCTGTCACTGTCTGTCTCTCTCTCTTACCCTGCATGTTTAAACGTGAATATCATTACAGAGACTTTGAAGTCACATAATGTGGACATCTTCAGTTGGGAAGGATCTGATGTCACATCCAAATAAACTCCGGGCTTCTTGAGACACCACTGAGTGAGTGCGTTGTGACTGAATCCGTTTGTGCAAAGTGCGTGCGTGCGCGCGCCTCTGTGTGTGTGTGTGTGCGCGCGCGCGCGCTTGCATATGTGCCTGTTTCTACTTTTTGCGCGTATGCTTGTGTGCTGGGGTCTTGTAGTCCTGCATCCACCTTGACTGTGGATAGCCTTGAGTTCGAATCACAGCCGAGTCAACTCGATGACTTTCAAACTGAAATCATGGTTAGATGTGATAGAAACATGTGCAGCGACAGCTATTCCTGCGTGGCGGCACATCAGCTGGCCTACAAGCCTATGACCATCTCCAACGGGTTTGGGTCCCCTACTGCAAAAAGACTCACACAAGTATACTCATAACATGTTAAAACAACGAAGCGTTTTGCTTAAAGTCAAAACTATATTAACATACAGCAAGTTTTGCTTTTTTTTTTTTAATGTAATAACTGGTTCACTCCTACACACAGCAGCTTCAAGCATAAAGATCAAAAATTTTGTGTACCGCTATGGTATTTCACTTATGTGAATATGCATATATCAGATATGGGTTTGAAAGCACTACCGTGGATGATAAGTGAAGTGTGGAGGTGTTTTCTTTTTTCTTTTCCTTTTTTTTTTTTTTTTTTTTTTTAAATGTGTCTAACATCATCTGGCGAAGAAAAAAGACATTAAATAAACCACCGAACTGAACTGAAAACTGTGTCCAGCTGCAGGTGTAAAACAAGAAACAGGCACTGCAGGGGCACAACTCGCGTTTTTCTCCCGTCAGTAAAAACACTGGCCCATTCCTTTTGTTGTCACAACTTTCTGATCCGTCACGGCAGAGACTGTTTTACCGGTAAAATAAAATATCTTTTGGCAATGGTCAGGCGTCATCTGACAGACGCCCATGAGGCCCGTACCTTTGAAATACTTCATGGTGGTGTCTTACGTCAGCAGACATGTTGACAGAAGCCCATGAGGCCCGTACTGGTGACATACTTCATGGGTGTGTCTGACGCAGTGTCGTCAGCAGACATGTTGACAGAAGCCCATGAGGCCCGTACTGGTGACATACCTCATGGTGGTGTCTTACGTAGTGTCGTCAGCAAACATGTTGTGTTCTCAGAAGCATCATCACACAGCCTTCCGCGATCGACAGGGCGATACTCAACAATGACAAAGAATGGCCACCCAAGGGACACAACCCAAGGACAGGATCGTTCTCCGGTCCTCCACCACGAGAAGACAACGTTTCGTGACGGGCAGGAGGCTACAAAAACGCCCTTCACGCTGCCACAGGGACCCGAATAGCCACTCAAAAGATACGGAACTGGGCCTCACCAGGCTG
>JADBJO010001770.1:127500-240000 GCA_016801955.1 Conus betulinus | reverse complement strand
GATGGGAGAGGAGATGGAAAGGAAGAAAGAGATGAAGTAATACTTCGAGTGGCAGACACAGCGACTACTTGATTAAATCAATTCTGAGATTAATGTGAAATTGTTACACTCAGGTGCAGATCGCTACAGGGACTGGTGGGTGATGAACTCATTCTCGTTCCGCACGTCAACTGTTATCGCTGGAATACATGCGCTTTTATAACAATTTTTTTGTCATTAGTTTTGTCCCCCTCTCCTACCACACACCATCATCCACCCTTCCCATGTGCTGTGCTGTTTAGACACTTTCAGATGTTTCATTTGTCCAGATTGGGCCATGGTTGTGATGGGAGGGATAAATACCACCCCGCCCCTTTCCGTCTCAGGCGGTGTAAGGTAAGGAAATGTTGCTTATAGCCCTGCCGACCACAAAGAGCCATATCATGACTGTCACCGCGTTGAAGTCAACTCACAAGTCATTTAAAAAAAAAAAAAAAAAAAAAAAACCTCATTCACACACACTCTGAAATACACTTTCTAAAAACACACCAGAAATTATGTTAAAAATCTTCCTTCTGTAAATTGTTAAGATTAGATGAACAAACGTTGATCTCTTTCACAAATTCAAAGCTCACGTCCGGTGGGACATACCTGAACAATGTTTTCACCGAGTCCGCTGTAAAATGTTTTTAAGTCTCGCACCATGCAAGTCCCAACACTCTGAAAGAATTTGTTTCACTGAGAGTGGTACATGCCATGGAATGCTCCACGGAGCTTCTTCACATTTTAAGAGATAAGAATGGGTGTAAACGGAGCGTCTGGGTTGGTGGATTGCACGTATAACCATTTGTTCCTGTCCAATGCACAGAAACCCTGTCTGGCTCCTTGCCGATGCTGGAGATAAATGGCGAGAAGTTTGAGGAGAGTGGAGCCATCGTCAACTGGGCAGCGCACAAATTTGGTATGTGCGTGGATTGTTAATGTGTTTTCCTCGCGCGCATTCATATATCACGTATTATAACCATCGACTTTCAAACGAACACACACCACAAAAAACGTATTATATGTTTGTGGTTTGAGCACACGCTTGGCGGAGCCACTCTACTTCTGAATCACGCATACGAAAATATTCATGTCGTGGATCTTGGGGACACAGTTGATACCTCACTGTGAGTAAAGCAATACACACATTTGTTGTAACTTGATCAAAAAGACTGTACTCTATGGCGACCTTGTTGCGCAATGAAATCATTTCATTATTATTATCAGATATACTAGAAGACATGCTGAAAATGGGATTCACAAAAGTTTTGATTATTTAGAGTTTGATCACTTTCAATTTTTTTATAAGACAGTTGCTTAATTTCATAAAGACCACACACACACACGCACACACACACACACACACACACACACACACACACGCGCGCGCGCGCGCGCGCGCGAAAGAGAGAGAGAGAGAGAGAGAGAGAGAGAGAGAGAGAGAGAGAGAGAGAGAGAGAGAGAGAGAGAGAGAACACTGCTCGAATGGGGTCAACAAGGATGGTGAACTTGGCATGTGAAGCAGCTGATACGAATCTGACAGATTCTTTCCCAAGTCATGAGAAGAGGGCAATGTGAATATTAACGCATCTTTTGTCAAGAATGAATTCTTCAAATGACTTACTAATAATCAATGCTGAAATAAATAAACATACACCTGTTTAGCGGTCAACTTTTGCTCGCTCACCTTTGCTCACAAAATAACAACATTCATCCACTGAAAATTATTCATTTGATGTTCTATGCAAGAAAATGTTGCTGACTGCGTTGCAAGTTTTAATTGTTAGGTGATCTGCTTCATTCTTTATTGTAGCCATGAGTTACTGAGCGATATTTCTCCATTCGGAAAGAACGCCCTTTCGTACCTCTCTACGTTATACAGATGGAGCATGTTGTTATGTTGCATCACATCAAATGTTTCATGGCCCACACAGGTCTTATGGGGAAGACGGATGCAGAGGAACTGAGGACAGATGCCATTGTTACACAAGCCATTGCTCTGCGAGAGGCCTTCATTATTCCTTTGATAATGGAGAAGGACCCAGAGAAACTCGTAAGTTGCATTTAGGAATAACGACTTGCCCAAATCACTGCTTAATAACTATGGTTAAGATGAAACGAACTACGGAACAGAAAGGAAAACCGCCATGATCTTCCTCTCGAGTTATATTCCCTTCCATCTCTCCCTTCACACACACACACACACACACACATGCGCGCGCATACCTGCACGCACACACACACACTTTTCTCCCCTCTCTCTTTCAACCAGTGAAGTAGGTGTTCCAAGCTGTAGTAGAATACAGTTCTACAGATTGATCACTCTCTCAGTTGAAAAGATCAGCAGTAACTCTATGTAGTTAAAGATTCCCCTTTCCACCACCATCCGAAACTAACTCCTTCGCCCTATTCCTCCCCCCCCCCCCCCCCCCCCCCCCCCCCACCTCTATCCTGCACACAAATACTGAGAGAGAGAGAGAGAGAGAGAGAGAGAGAGAGAGAGAGAGAGAGAGAGAGAGGAGAAAGAAAAGAAAAATGAAATGTATGAAAACACGTTGCGAGTTCATTAAACCTTAGTTTTTAGTTGTTCGTTTTTTTTTTGTTTTTTTTTTGCGGGGTGGGTGGGGGGGGGGTAGTCTACACGTCTGTGGATAATCTGTGTGTACTTACAATATGATACTATTATATCACGAAGTTCACGGGACAACCTCTCCACAAGACTCGCTGTCCTGCTGCCGAGTCACCTCAGTGATGTTCAGCGAGTCACCTCAGTGATGTTCAGCGATACCTGTAACCCCCCCACCCCCTCCTGCTAAGCCCTCTACTCACAAGAACTGCTTAGTTACAGAGCCAGAATGAGTGAAAAGCATCTTCCGAAATGTTCTACTGCGTCAGTCTATTAACAGTTCCCATGAACGTACTGATAGTGAAGACTTGATACTAATACGAACTCGCCACAGACGTGCACGTGGGAGAGAACATAGAAACTGAGGTCACATGAGATAGGGAATGAAGGACCACAGAACACGATGTATTCATTCATTTTTTTCATTATGATGATCAGTGAGGATGGAGTTCCATTCTGGTCTGAGACTACATTGCAGGGTTCTATTCTGTACTTTCTCAAATGTCTCCTGGTGTTGACAAGACTTGGAACTCGGTTCCGGAAAATAATGAGCTTGTTTTGACTTCAGAAGCTGAAAATAGTGTCTTTAGAGTTTGCAATTACTGAAACTACTTGACTGTTTGAAAAAAAAAAAAAAAAAAAAAAAAAAAAAAAAAAAAAACCGAGAGTGTCAGAACAATTCTGAGTTGTGATCTTTCTCTAAACAAGGAAACATTCGTATTAAAACCGATGGACACACGTCATCTTTGTACATGCGTCATGTAATTTCACTTCTGAACATGTCTGTTGCCCATGTAATCATCTCTGAACATGTCTATAGCCCATGTAATATCTCTGAACGACTACTGCCCATGTGATCATCTCTGAACATGTCTATAGCCCATGTAGTATCTCTGAACGACTATTGCCCATGTGATCATCTCTGAATATGTCTATAGCCCATGTAGTATCTCTGAACGACTATTGCCCATGTGATCATCTCTGAACATGTCTATAGCCCATGTGATCATCTCTGAACATGTCTATTGCCCATGTGATCATCTCTGAACATATCTATTGACCATGTGATCATCTCTGACATGTCTATAGCCCATGTGATCATCTCTGAACATGTCTACAGCCCATGCGATCATCTCTGAACATGTCTACAGCCCATGTGATCATCTCAGAACATGTCTATAGCCCATGTGATCATCTCTGAACATGTCTATAGCCCAGTGATCATCTCTGAACATGTCTATAGCCCAAGTGATCATCTCTCAACATGTCTATAGCCCATGTGATCATCTCTCAACATGTCTATAGCCCATGTAATAATCATCTCTGAACATGTCTATAGCCCAAGTGATCATCTCTCAACAAGTCTATAGCCCATGTGATCATCTCTGAACATGTCTATAGCCCATGTAGTCATCTCTCAACATGTCTATAGCCCATGTAGTCATCTCTCATCATGTCTATAGCCCATGTAGTCATCTCTCTACATGTCTATAGGTAATAGCCCATGTAATCATCTCTCAACATGTCTATAGCCCATGTAATCATCTCTGAACATGTCTATAGCCCATGTAGTCATCTCTCAACATGTCTATAGCCCATGTAATCATCTCAGAACATGTCTATAGCCCATGTAGTCATCTCTCAACATGTCTATAGCCCATGTAGTCATCTCTCAACATGTCTATAGGTAATAGCCCATGTAATCATCTCTCAACATGTCTATAGCCCATGTAATCATCTCTGAACATGTTTATAGCCCATGTAGTCATCTCTCAACGTGTCTATAGCCCATGTAGTCATCTCTCAACATGTCTATAGCCCATGTAATCATCTCTGAACATGTCTATAGCCATGTACTGGTCTCTTAACATGTCTATCATAGCCTTTGTACTCAATGTATGTACGTCTATACCTGTGTAATAAAATGTACTTCATCTCTGTACCTACGTCTACATCATCTATGTGTTGTATATTTGGTGCAAACACTCTCTACAGGTAATGGGGTCTTACATCGTTTTGTGCGCGTGTCTCTCTAAACAACAGGAGGTACTGAAGGAGAAGCTGGAGGAAGCCCTGAACAAGGTCTTCACAAAATGGGAGACTAACGTTGTGCAGACAGAGTCCACTGGTCGCAAGGTCTTCAGTTACATGGTTACACAGTGTGTACGTAGAGCTTTTCTCTCTCTCTTTTCCTATGTGTCTCCCTCTCTGTCTCTGACTCTCTCTCTCTCTCTGAAAAAACTCAACTTTTTTAGTTTGGAATAAGAGGACATTGAGATTGAAAGTACAGCACAATGAATACCTGGCAAAATTATCAGCTCCTGTGTGTGTTCAAGTGTAGAATTTCTCGTTTTGGGAGAGAACTTGCAGGAGACACAGAGCAGGACATCTTTTGCGGGCTGAGCCTATTCTTCCACCGAGTTCCGATACCAATTCGGAGTCTCCTAACTTCAATGTAATCTGTGAAGAGTACAAAGTGTCACCGTTAAAATCACAAGCTCTGCAAGGCATGCCTATATGTGTGTTTGTATGGTCACATTATGTATGTGTTGATTTGCGCTACTGCATAATGGAGGAAGAGAGAGAGAGAGAGAGAGAGAGAGAGAGAGAGAGAGAGCAACTTTATGACTGCTTCAGTTTCACTATAGCCCAATCAGTTACAGAGTTCTTTTATCACTGCAGTATGCCGAAAAACATGTGGGGTCTCTCTCTCTCTCTCTCTCTCTCCACACACACATATACACAGAAAAAACGGTCTGGGGAATAATCAAGAACAATTGCAACATAAAGGATGGTTAAAAAAAAGGTCTGGTGAAAAATGCAAGGAGTAAAATCAAAACAAAATACTTTTTTTTTTTTTTAACTACTCTATTTTCCATGTTTTTGTGTGGCATTACATGTGTGCCACTTACTTCAGCTCCCCTTTATACATATAGTACACTGACTATTGAAGTAGTGGCAACAATGGCAGTCCACTGTGTGAAATCAATCACATCTTCATGAGGCTATACACCACGCGTGGCATGGCTCTACTACCCAGTTAATAGTTTACCTGTCCTCATCTTATGTTTGGCACCATCTACTAACCAGCGCCCCCCCCCCCCCCCACCCCCTGTTATTAGAAACCCAGAAAACTTAAAGTGTGTGTGTGTGTGTGTGTGTGTGTGTGTGTGTTCGCCCCTCTCATATTCTGTATCCTTCCATTCCCTGTCTATAGACACTCTAGCTTGTTCCATCACAGCCCCAGCATTGGCAATCCACGAGAACAGTCTATGTCAAACCATTGTGAGGCAAACCACCAGACATTTTACTGCTGCCTTGTCATGTTAGTGGTGTTCAGTGGTGCCTGTTCTTTGATCCAAAATACACAGGACACTACCTACTAAGCCCCCGACTGACAACAGTAATTGCTTAGTCGCCGAGTCTCCCCTCGGAGGGCGCCACCACGAAAATCCTATGATAGTTCCTCAAAATTTGCGGATACCAGCAACCTCGACATGAACTCACCAACAGCACAGAGGGGGAGGAAAAAAAAGAACTGAGGTCACCATGAGAGTTGGGGATAAAAGGCCACAAAATAAAAGACTTTCTTTTGCTGATCGATGAGGATGAGGATGATGATGATGCTATGGAGCTCCACTCTAAACTGAGACAACACAACAGGGCTGTATTCTACACTTATGCGATAATATACTATAGCGTCAACAAGGCGCAGGAGATAAAGATACCTGCAGCCGGAATAGCTCAGTTGGTAGAGCGCCTGACTCGCAATCTTGGTGATCCTGAGGTTGCGGGTTTTGAACCTCCGCCGGGGTGTTTCGGTACAGGGGGATTCTTCCCTCGGAGTTAACATTGGTTCTGACTCCATTTCCCATACAGTCCTTCGAATGAGACTATAAACCGAGGTTCTGAGTGTGAACGCATGCACAACATCTTGCACACACGTAAAATCCCATCACCAACATTCAGAAGAGTAGGCCAGTTTGGCCGTTGGTATGGACAACACGTTACACATAGCATGCACCCTGAGTGAGAAATGGAAAGAATGAAGGAAGTAAGGAAAATGAGTGATCGATATTGAACGATACTGACTGGATGACACGGGAAACGACTGAATGAAGCGCCAGCTGGCAGCTCTTCAGTCAGCACTACCCAGGTAGGCAGCCCGTTGTGTAAATGAGTGTTGATTGTAAAGCGCTTAAAGCTTGGCGCCTAGCCGAGAATAGGCGTTATATAAGTATTCATTATCATCATCAGTGTTGGTCAGGTAATCTTAGCAACACTCAGGTGGAGGAAACTCAACTGTGAGGTTCCAGTCTTCCCAGTTAAGCCCATAGCAAACTCAACTCTGGAGTGCAAGCCCATCGTGAGCAGAAAAATTCCTCCAACATGAAAATGGTTCTAATGGAAATTGAACTCATACCCTCCCAACTAAAAACCTGCCACGTTAATCTCACTGCATCACAGCGGCTAGAAAACTGAAAGTTCAGGCAAAGCACAATTTATAAAGTGTATTTACCTGTCATCACTATGTAAATATTCTTGAAAAGTATGAGTACATTAGTTTTAACATCAAAATGCCCAAGTGTACACTAAACTCAATTCATCTTTGTGATCAGATGACAGTAGCCGACCTGGCGTTGTTATACGTGGCAGACCTTGCCCACGATTATATCACACTGGGACTGGGCAAGCTTCCCTCGCCTGCATGCAGTCATCAAGACCATCAGTGACCTGCCACACATCAAGGTCTACCTATCACACAGAGATAATCCTGAGAACAACCCCCGCCACAGACTACCACCCCCAGATCTCAGTCTGACACCCCCCGTGCTCAGGCTGTACAGAAACAGCCTTCTTCCCCTTCCAAGTCTGTGGGGACTCCAAGGGCAAAGGGACTTCAGAATGCGAAGCAGGCTTGACACTGGCCGATATCATGTCTAGATCATCTTATTTCTGATAGAACGAAAACCTGTTATCAGTGGCAGTTGCCAATGTTTTCATTTCCCCCTTCTTATTCTTGTGCTCATACCATTCTGTCATTCTCAAGCTTCAACTCTTTGTTCTAATCTTATTTCAAATTATCATATGAAAATTAAGAAGACATATACGCGCTTGGTTTTCTTCCTCTGTAGTGGCGAGTGTCTGATATGATGTAGTGAATACAGGAGAGTCAGCAACCAAAGACTTTAATATCAAACTATTATAGTTCTTTGATGGTGATCATAGCACAATCATAACACATTCATGAAAGAAATTGAGAGGAATGAGCAAATTTTCATGTCCTGATGAAAACACACAGATCACCACTTTTAGTTTGACTGTAATGAATTTTGAAAATACACAGAAATAATGTGGTGTTCTTAACATATTTCACCAGTGTGGAAGGTTTCTTGCGAATGTTTGAGGAATTTTTTCATGCGAACACTGATGAGAAAAAAAAAAATCATTTCCCCGATTAAAAGCATCACTCACAATAGTTGAGAGAGAGAGATCCAACCATCAGTTCATTATGAAAAGTTTTTATTTGCTTTTGTTGTCATGTATTAAAACATATCAGGCCGACAAGTTTCAAACATCACCATGAACATTTTTTCCATCAGGTCTGGCATAGCGGCTCACCTCCACATCTAGCTTTGTGACTTGCATGCTACCCTCCTCCAGTCTCTCTTTTTTTTTATTTTCTTGGAGATGTACCTCGACCATCCCCTTTCCTTCTCCCGTCCTCTTCATAAAACAACATATACACATTCTGGAGGGAAGGCTATAACAGAGGGGGGGTGTTCTGTAACCTATGTTAGATGTGAAAGGAAGCTAGTACATGTAATTCATTCACAAAAAAAAAAAAAACCTTATTAGTATTTAACAGACCTGAAACTAAGCAAAATGAACAAGAAAGATCATGCACAGCACTGGAAAGTAAATACAAAAACAATGCCATGGGATCCCGAGTTGTGTACATCCAAGGGTGGATTGATGGGAACTTTGCATAAAGCAATTATGCACTCTTTTTCTATCGGTGCCATTGGTCTTGGTCCAAAAATCCTATGAATAATGTCAGTAATGTCATAATGTCTCAAGAAGAGATGTTTGAAGCACTCTGGTGGTAATGATCAGAGCTTGCTCATTACAACACCTTCACCATATTATTTCTCAAAACAAGAGTCTACCAATAGGTTTTGATGAATCACAAGGTGAATGTGACAAAACACTGTGAAAAACAGTATAGGGGACTATGCTAGAACCCACATAACTTGGGGCACCTGCACGAACAATCGCTTCCTCTTGTGCTCAACTTGTAGAAAGCATATGAACATAACTATCTTGAGACTGATCAACCATGAATGTGATGTCCAACCAGAGCGAATATGAAAGTTTATGAAATCTGCATTTTTAAACTGTACGCTTTACTAGTAGTCTGTTTGACACTAACCAACCTAAGTGTGTCTGTTGTAAGAAGGCATCATTGTTACATTCATTTAGAGTATCGCCAGTTAGACAGTGCTGAGCAGATAACTGAAGGGAAGACAAGAATAATCTGTGATCACTATTATTCCATAAGATGACTGTCAAACTGCTTTTATACCTTGTGTCAACAGTTTCCATGTCTTCTCTTCGCATCCACTTTTCTGACTATCTTTATTTGATATTCCTACACCACCTTTATTCGCCATTCTTACATGATCAGGTATTATTGACTTTAATGACAGTAGTGATTTTGCATGTTCCGATAAAACTAATGGAATCAACTTTCCTCTTTAAACTTATGGACTCTATTTCCCATCAAAAATCACAAAATATTAACTACTAGTACTCAATACTGTAAGTTACACAGATGTAACTTAGCATAGAAACCAACTGGACAAAGACTAAACGAATTTAAAACTTATGGTCCCTAAAGTGCACAGACACTTCCATGAAGTTTGATAAGATGAAATAAAAAAGACATTATCTTGCGCTCAGAGTGTGTGTGTGTGCGCGCACGCAGTTGCATGTATTCAGTAAGTCAAGTAACTGGAACTACATCACGTATGCATCAATACACATACTCAATTCTTGTGTGCAGATTATTATTTGTATCCAAGACAAGTTTTAGTAAATAAAAAGTGCACATATCAAAACAGGAAATTCTCTTTCAGATCTTAACACACACACACACACACACACATGTAAAAAGACAGTTTTATTTATTCAACTATCTTTTGTTTGGGGTAAGGACTGTCTGATAATACATCCATGTTGTCCTTGACAGGATGCAATATTGTATACTTCCTTTACCTGCACCTTAAAGGCTTTGGGATATTTGGGGCATGATCATCTAAACATTCACAGGGCAGACTGTTCAAAAAGCTCCAACTCCCATCATGCTGACACTACAATGACAAAATCGGCACACTCAGAGTGATAAACCCTATTGCTGGCTATATTCAATGCTCAAATCTGACCAATATTTGGGATATTTACATATTAGAGAAAAAACTATATCTTGGAAGGCAAGTCACTCACGGGGCACATTTTCCATGCAACACCAGTCAAGACTATGGCCTCCCCACTAGCTGAGTAACTATGGGAAGGTGAAAGGCTACATGTAAAGAAATGCAATGAAGTGATAGTTACATTAAAATAGGATTTGGTCCAAGTTTCATCTTACCTTTACTGACTAAAGATGAAGAAGCGGGACACGGGCATTATCAACAGACAGCAGGAGCAGAACACATATCCAGTCTGCTGTACCATGATAAATTCAGGAAACACATGGAAGAAAAAGTAACACCAGCTTTGCAAGCATCTCTGAACACATCTAAACACACTAGAATACTCAGGCGCAGGCAAATAATTGCCCTCTTTTTTCTGTGTATAACAAGTTATCTTGAGAAACATGATACTTTATACTAGAAATCTGTGAATACAGTTGAAAACAACCCAACAGTTTCCTTTTAAGAGGTATGAGGAATACAGGGGTAGAGGGGAGAAAGAGAGAGACAGAGAGAGAGAGAGACAGACAAACACACTGACTGAGAGACAAAGTGTGTGAGAAAGAGAAATACAGAGAGAGGGAGAGAGAAAGAGACCCCCCCCAAAAAAAAACAAAAAAGAAAAAAAAAGTAGCTGTTTTTTAGCACTGCGCATGTAGACTGAAGTCCAACAGTAATCAAAAGAAAACAGAATCGGGATTATCAGATCAACAAAAATAAAATGGTTTGAGCATATCTCCTATTTCATAGCTTGTTTAGTTTCATCAATACTTAACTGTCATGAAGTCAGGCGGAAGCACATCAGACTCCAATTTCACTGCCCCCTGTGTTTGACACAGTGTTTACAGATGTGTTGGTTCACAAGCTGAGGAGATTTGCTGTACATGGTACAACAGATATCACCTTCTAAATTGTTGTAAAGAAGTGCAATCCTTACACTTGTCTATACAGCAAAACATTTCACATCACTGAAGATGATCAATATATAGTAAAAACATACATGAATGTTTGTTTGCATAATAAAGTGATACAGTGGTGTCCCTATCCACGAAGTAGTCCAGGTACGGAAGGAAGGAAAGTAAAAGAGTGAGCAAACTTAACATTCAAATAATTATTTCCCTAGAGACCTGTTTTACTTAACTGAAATAAGTAATCTGGCCAGAATGTGTAACGGGCTATAAGTACAAGAAAAATTTCAGTCACAGAAAATGAAAGGGTCTTCATATAAATCTGGAAGGGGAGGGGCAGAAGGTTTAGAGAGAAAGGGATGAGAGTCATGACACTACATAAGTATCCCCAAATCAAAACCACAAGGAATTTATAAGGGAAAAAGAGTACAAGGCTAAAATGGCAATCAAAAAAACAAAGATTCACAATGCAAAAAAAAAAAAAAAAAAAAAACATTTTCCAAAAAAAAAAAAAAAAAAAGAATAAAAAAACAAACAAAACATCCCAAAAAAAACAAAAAAAATAAAAACAAACTGTATGCAAAAAAAAAAAAAAAAAAAAAAAAAAACAAAAAAAAAAAAAAAAAAAAAACAAACCAACATAAACAAAAAGCAAAAAAAAAAAAAAAAAAAAAAAAATGCAAAACCAAAAAAAAAAAAAAAAAGAATGGAAAAAAAACAAAGACCCAGGTTAAAAAAACAACCCACAACAACTTCAAAAAAAAAAAACATCCTTGAACATCAAAAGGGACAAAAAAAAAAAAAACAGAACTCAAAAACAAAAAAAAAAAAAAACAACAAAAAACAAAGTCAAAAAAAAACAAATCAAAAAACAAAGAAAAAAAAAAAAAAAAAAAAAAAAAAACAAACAAAAAAAAACACAAAAAAAAAAAACAAAAAAAAAACAAAAAAAAAACAACAATCAAAGAAGAAAAAAAAAAAAAAAAAAAAAAGAAAAAAAAAAAAAAAAAAAAAAAAAAAAAAAAAAAAAACAAAATCCAAAGAAAAGAAAAAAAAAAAAAAAAAAACATTTCAGTCATCTTGTACATTTTCGTATTTCTAATTATTATGAAAAAAAAAAAACTGTATGAATCCACATGCTTTCCCATTTTTGATGAAAAAACAATTCCCAGATGTCAAAAAAAAAAAATGAGTTGGTATACTCTCTTCCTGGTTTTCTTGAAAATGATTTCATTAAGAGAAAAAAAAAAAAAAAAAAAAAAAAAAAAAAAAAAAAAAAAAAGATCTTAAGAAAAAAAAAAAACCAAGTTCAAAAAAAAACAAAAAAAAAAAGTCATGACAAAAAAAAAAAAAAAAAAAAAAAAAAAAAAAAGAAAAAAAAAAAAAACAAACAAAAAAAAAAAAAACAACCAAAAAAAAAAAAAAAAAAAAAAAAAATCAAAACTTCCCAAAAAAAAAAAAAAAAAAAAACGGAACAAAAAGAAATGAAAAAAAACAAAAAAAAAAAAAAAAAACAAAAAACAAAAGAAACACCAAGGGAAAAAAAAAAAAAAAAAAAAAAAAAAAACCAACAATTGACTGTAGTTAAACAAAACAGTACAACACATTTCTTCTTAGTTAATCATAATTCAGAATCCGAAAAACAGAGAAAGTTTTTGACAATATTTTTCATTGGCTGAGAAAAGAAAAAAATGAATATATTCTTCAATGCCTGAATGCTCACCGTTTCTCAAAAAACATAAACAATTGGCATTTCCTAAAAAAAAAAAAAGAGAAGCTACTACCCAAAAATTTACTTTTAAAGTCAAAAAACAAAAAAAAAAATATTCACAAAGTAATAACATTTCAGAACCAACATAAAACCCTACAAAACCCACGTTTAATTCTTGATTCTATGCAAAGCAACAACTGACCCCAACTTTTTACAACAATTTGATCCAGAGGAATCCACACAAAATGAACTGTGGTCAACACAAACAATCCTTGAAAGAACCCTTGGTTGGGGAGCCTGACACAGTGTTGGAGGACCCAAACAGTACCTTCAAGGATCCTATAGGACTAGACAAGAATTTAAAGGATAAGCTGTAACCTCTCTACAACAAATTACTGTACAAGCTAAACGTATTTGTTTGGTAAACATAGGAGCTTTTTGCGATTTTGCATTGGCAGTTTATTTGCATATTCAATTAAATTCTATCCTATCCTTCACAATGCAGGCATTTCCTCTGCTACACCCAGGACTGCTCTTTTTCTGTAGCCAGGTATAACAATTCAAACCAACATAAAACCCTAACCTAATCTTGTGATACTATGCAAAGACCAATTTTCAACCCACAAGGACTTTCAATCCTGTCTACCTACCTTGCCTTGTGTACTCTCCAGTTAAGCACATAACTCTCAAGCACCTGCAAATGTAACAGCCCTGTCAGTACTCATGCTGCTCATCAAAGAAGAGCAAATCCAAAGAAAACCAACATCCAGGTCTCTTGTACATCTTCAGTATTTTTAATTATTTCTGCTTTTCTGTATGAATTCACATGCTTTCCCATTTTTTCTGAATGCAATTTCTGATGTCTGTGAGTGGTATACTCTCTTCCTGGTTTTCTTGAAAGTGATTTCCTATTTCTGCAAGTGGTATAAGCCCATACATTTATCTTAAGAAACCAGGTATGATTAATGCAATTCACTGCTAGATAGAGTTGGTTTCTAACAACTTACTCGTGACTTAAAAAAAAAAAAAAATCGGAAATGAAATGAGGCAGGGAACAGCAATGACTTAAAAAAAAAAAAAATCGGAAATGAAATGAGGCAGGGAACAGCAAACAATAAACAGTAAATAAGTGGGGTAGTCTTTGCTCCCATAAGGAAACCTAACACAGAGTAACTTTTATTCAAGACTGGCACAGCCTTTTACAGAGTAACTTTATTCAAGACTGGCACAGCCTTTTAACAGACTGTGCCAGTCTTGAATAAAAGTTACTCTGTGTTAGGTTTCCTTATGGGAGCAAAGACTACCCCACTTATTTACTGTTTAAAAAAAAAAAAAAAAGTAAATCTAATAACCCCCAAGCAAACATTCTCCCCTTAATAACAACAGGAGCAGAAACATCTTTACTTTTTAATCTATAGCAAATGAACTATAATAAACACAAACAAGCTAGCAAGCAAGTATGTACAAGCAGCAACAACTGCAACTGAAAATTTACTCCACCACAATGACTGTTGCATAAAGGCTTTGCATCCACACAAAATGAACTGTGAAAACTGTTACAAGTAAACTCTTGTCCTTGAGCGTCTCTCCAATTGATCAGACGGTTGTTGGGGAGGGGGTACGACACAGTGTTGGAGACAATTTTCAAAGCAAGCCAACAAACTGTAAGGGTAAAAACAACAAACAAAAAAAAACATGCACACAAACTCACTGGCACTCACTCATGGTGTGAGACAGACATCCCACGCCCCCTATAAATAAAAGCCCATACATGAAAAATCACCCTGATAACAACAATGTTGAAGATTTCCCACCAAGACACTGTCAGAAACCAGTGGTACAATGTGTGCAGAAGGATATGGATTCCTTGTTGATGCAGCTGATTTCATGGCAACTGTGTTCTTTATTTGAGGAAGAAATCTCATTGTAGGGCTGGACAATGAATTTCAACAGAGGCGAGTCTCCATCTGCCACAAATTACCCAAAGTTCCCCAAGCTCATAAACTGTGACCAAATGTTACCAGAACCTACCACTATGCACCCTAAACTAAAACATCAAAGCTGATCTTGCCTACACGTATAAAATGAATATGCAGCCTTAATACTAGCAAGTAAAGCAGCAAAGGGCTGACAATTGAAAAGAAAAAAATAAAGCGCCGGCAGTATCAATACTCCAAACACATTGAACAGGGCAATTCTCTGAACAGTCAGCATTTTACTTGCCAACTAGCACAAACTTCATACAACCTCACAAACATTAACATACAGAAAAGCACAGACACGCTTAGGTATATATGCACAAACACATAGGCATGTTAGCACACACACACACACACACACACACACACACACACACACGCACACACACACATATACACTCGCTTTCAAATACCCATCACAGGTTTTTGCTACAATGTATGATTCATGTCTAATTTCACACCTTGGAAATAGGAAAAGGGAAGTCAAAAAAGAAAAAAAGTCTTACAACAGACTCCTTTGTTACTCTTCTACAGTGTATCATTGATACCCAGTCATGCAAAGATGGTTGTGTTAAGCAGTCATTCAAGATGAAGCATAACCCATGCTACAATTCACTCCAAACACAGAATGATGAATGATGCACTATATGATCCAATGCTACTGGGACTTCTTCACAAAGTTGTACAAAAGAATAACTTATGATTAAAAATACATTAAGTCAAACCCAAACACTACATACCTTTACAATTCAAAATGAAAATGATTGTTTAACAGCTGGTATTAAGAAGACTGGAAGCTTGAGAAATCTTGCTATTGTGAAGACAAAATTTTTTGTCATACAATTTTGGACAGTTATCTACATACAAATAAATAATTGTCTAATAACTGACCGCCTTGCTTTGAAATAATGATCATAAATACAACACAGGAAAGTGTGGAGCTTTACACAATGCCACAGGGACTATTCTTCCCTGTGTATGTTTTCTTCAATAACTTTTTACAGCAATAAAATTCTTCAATGACTTTTAATGCAACAAAATTATGAATAATTATATTCAACACAATAACGATTAAGATGTAGACAGGCAATAGCTGAAACCAAAACAATGCAGTTTAAAAAACTATACCCTAATTTTAGCCTCTTACATGATCTGAACAAAAACATTTGACTTTTCGAGAGGTGGTTTCCATTTCTCTTCAATCTGTACAAAATTTGTTGATGAAAGACTGGGACAATTTTGTCTCCATGTCTTTTTGTACTCCCAGTTCTTACAGAACAGGGACTACTTTACAATGGGAATGAAAAATGCTGTCTGTATGTCTGTCTGTCCATGGTCAAAATGTATTCAACTCGCTCCAGACAAAACCTCTGGGCAGATCTTTCTGAAAATGTGTACGTATGTTCATTATGGGTCATGGATGATGCCCGATGTTTTGTTTTACCAGAATAGCCGTTACTAATGGCTGTAACGGCCCAAAACGTTTTTTTTCTTCTTTATGAATATCTCAGAAAGTACTTGTATTTAAGATAAACTGGGAGTACGTTTATATGCCTTGCATCTTGGTAAGAGCATGATCTGAATAACAAGCAGGTGGAAAACAGCTTTCAGGTTTGTCAAACTGATTGATGAAATGTTTCAAATAAAAATTACAATTTTCTTTTTCTTAAAAAGAAAACACACACCTTGATGATTAACAGCAAAATTATGGAAAAGATGAACTGACTAGTGTTTACGTTTGACACTATAACATGTTTACAGCTAGAGGATAATATGACATATAAGTTACACTGCACTAAAGAAGACAGTTGAAATATGGCTACAATCTAACAATTCATCACAAGATTGACAGTTCTCAGGAATGGGAAAGGATGGAACTCAAACATATTCCAAACCATTTTTAAAGTACTTTCTGCATTTATGTGTGTATTTTTTAAATACTTTATGTCACAGCAGTACAAATGCCACTGGTATTATTCATGGGAAGTCATCAGAAAGATTTTAAACTATGTCATTATTGGGAGAAAATTACATGCAAGCTTTGCTCATGGTGGCAGTCTGCAAAAACATGTACAATTTTTTTTTAAGAATATATGTCAATTTGTGTCAGTCATCAAATTTTGCATAAGATCTGTGGGGGATAAAAAAAAAAAGATGTGCAATACTCATCTCTGTAAAGCAGTCAAATCTTGTTGCTCCAAAGACTTCGAGTCCAAAAACTCAAGTTCTGAAATTTATACTCCTGAAATTGAAAAAAAAAAAAATGGGTGCAGTTCTTGACCTGGGGTATGCAAAGAAACAATGTGTTGCTTTCCTGAAAACTGAGAAATGCCACATAGCTGTTGGCCCCTTGCTTTTCAAGCTGTTGACAATTTAACTGCATCCATACATGTCCTTTGCTGACCTCATGGACAAGTATTTAATTAGCAAAGTGATGATGTGGAAACTGATCATGATTTAGTGATCTCTTGCAAATCAGCTCTTACTTCACTTAAGAGCCTTAACGCCCCAACACATCTGACATAGTGATCTTCTACTAAAATCATTTTGGCAGTAGGAGTTGTTTTAAATAAAGAGATGACTGCCCAATGACCGTCCAAGTGAAGGCATGCAGTACTTCCCCAAGGATCAGAACAAAACAATGGTTAAATGGACCCATTTTGTACCAGCAACTGTTTGTTCCACTACTTTTTTGGAACAACAGTTATCGCAGAGAATACAGTTTTACATGGTAGATATTATTCTCCCATATTACACAACACTAAATTGTGACAGAAAGGTGGAGGACTGATAAAAAAAGAATCCCTATCTAGTCATACATATTCCTAGACACAAAACTGAACTTATCTGTGATAAAAATGTGTGTGTTGAGGAAACCATTACTCTATCATATTGACAACAAACTAACATGTCATGCACTCCTTATGAATTGGTATGGGAACTGGTAGTGGAATCATGAGTCGGCGATGAACGTGATTGTGCTACAAGACATTTCATACCACCATGAACAGAAGATCTTATCACTGGTGTGGCTGTGCCTTTATTGGAACTCAATTTAAAACAGAATTCTTCTTCACATATTATCTAAGAGAGAGAGAGAGAGAGAGAGAGAGAGAGAGAGAGAGAGAGAGAGAGAAAAAGACAGCATCGCAGAAAAAAACAGAAGAAAGTCCTCTCAAAAGGAAAATCTAAAACGTTGCCATGGTCTGAACATGTGTCTTAACTAACACCCTTACAATGAAATGCAAAGACTGAAAAGATGGTGTTTACCTTTTTTTTTTTTTTCCCAAAATGCATCAACTGAAACACATCCTATCATATCAACATTAATCATTTCTATCAAATCAGTTCTTAGGTCTAATCACAGATTGTTTTGTGAATAGTGTTTTCTTCAACCCTGTGTGACAGACAAGAGGGAGAGACAGATGAGAGAGAGAGAGAGAGAGAGAGAGAGAGAGAGAGAGAGAGAATGAGAATGGGAGTGAGAGCGAGAACAACAGCACATGCAAACAATTTAGCTGTCCACCACTCTCCTCCTGGTATTCTAAATCTCTCAGTCATTTTTTTCACAAGCTTTGAGAGATGAAGTCTGCTAGTCTTGGTAGCTCTTGTCATACTTCCATGTTCAACCAGGGGTGCTCCAAGCACTGAGCAGCGGTGGCCCGGTTTCTCAGGGTCGAACTCCAGCATGGGAACTAGGAAAGATGCAAAATCCTTAGCATCTTTTGCATCCCACTCATATTTTTCCACAAGCACCTCCACTAGGCCCCACGGCTTCAGCTTGGTAATGTGTCGAAGCTCCCCTGAAACAGACAATACCGCAGATAAAGCAAGATATATGATCAGTTTTTTTGAGAACCTGCAGTTTTTGATGTCGGAAAAGTAATACACGCATTTGGTAACCCCTTTGAACACTTGACAGAAAATATTACAAACAACAAAGGGGCATAACTGAAAGCTGCAAGGAATCATGTCAAAGTGCCCCCCAACCAAACATGTGGGAGTTCTCTGAACTCATATTTGTGGGTATGTATATATACATACAAGTGGCTACAGACCACAACTGACTGAATACACAAATGCAGTTCTCCAAATGGTACTGCTATTTAAGAGAGAAGCACAAGTTGTGTGTATGCATCACACATTCTAGCCACCTACATCACTGAAATCAGTGATGAGTCAACACATTTTGATATGAAGCTGCTCTGATGAAGAATGATAATGAATTTGTCTGACAGTTTGACTGGTGACTGAAAATAGCAGATTGCAACAACACTGGCATGAAGTGTAAAAAGGTAGTAAGCTTATTTGGAACCTAGTGACCAGAGCGTAGATGTGTGTCTTAGTGCAAAGATATATTTATCTTTGTGAAAAACTCTGAAGATCAACATTGCCAAAAGGGACTTTGTTGAGCTGAAAAATCTCTGTCAGCTGCCCACCTTTGAAGTTTGTGACAAAGCTCTTTTAATTCAAATGTAAAATTGTTGACTGACAAAGATTTTAAAACACCGAAAAAAGGCGAGATTACTCTGACTGGACAACATTGAAAAAGCCAAGATCCTGCTGTCTGACAAGACATTTTTAGAGGCAATTTAATGAATATCAGCAGTGGCTTTGGATCGATATACAACAACGGCATGATCTAGTTTCAAATCACTAACCTAGGTGCAAATCAAGGTTGATTCACGCAATGATTTGTCTCACCAACATACAGTGAAACCCCAAATCTATTTCAGATCTAAATTTTGTTAATTCAAGAGATTGTACTTGATTAAATCAGTTTTAATATTAGGTTTCAATTCATTTTAATTTTGTTAATTCAAAAAATTTATTTCATAAATTTGGTTTTCATATCAGCTTTCAAATTTGTTTCATATGAAAAATTTCAATTCAAGAAGCAACTTCTTTTATGAATCGCTTTCAAAGCAACATTATCAACTTAAAAGAACACAGCTAACTTGTGAAATCTCTGAAAAAAGGTCGGGCTAAGCTGCCCCCCTCTCCTCCTCCTCCCTTAACTGGAATGGAATTTTAGCAATTTAGAAGACTCTTTCATGGTCTCTCATGGTAGGCAAATTATCATGCAACATGCAAAGAAATCAAAAGAAAATAATTGCACACATACATGCAATCATGCACATTTAAATTTAATAAATCAAAACAAATCATGGACTTGGTAATTAAAACAAAAAAAAAAAAAAAAAAAAAAAAAAAAAAGCTGATGTGTGTGGATATAATTTTTGTGTTTCTTGTTGTTTACATTCAAGCTGACCATAGTAAGTATTAGTATTACATATTAGAGATATCACACTGAAATAAAATCTAATTATGCATGTTCAATTAAAACAACAAAAAAAAAGAATATAAATCTGATCCAACAAATACAGGCAGCCTGTTCTGAGTGCAGTTTAATGTTCTTGAAGCATCAATGTGTTTCCTGCAGTGCGTGTGTTCGAACAGGACTGTTTAAACCATAGTTGGCGTAGTTCAGCTCTTTTACCATAGCAATCACGTATTAACTCTTAACATCATATACTGCGCCTGTGTCCCGTTCATAAACCACTTGAAACTGCGCCGTTTCAAAGGAAGTGGAAACAGCTTCCCAAGCGTGCGCATGCACGTAGATCGCTTCTTGGTGAATTGTTCTTCCTTCATGTAGGTGCCATTCCACTACTCGATTCATTTTCATGAAGTTCTCCATCGATTTTAACTATTTTTTTTTTTTTTTTTTCAACTTTGCATCGAAAATGGCCGACGCTGCATCTGATAGCGATTCATCATTCGGAGAATTTATCCACCAATAGTCGAAGGATGAAAGCAAAGCCTTGGTTCAGACAATCAGAGTGAATTGAGTGTCTCTACAGTGCACACAAGTGACTTGTCCGACTTCAGTGATCGCGACATTTCAGATTTTTCAACTTCATCTGACAACTGGACTTTGCATTGAAAATGGCCGATGCTACATCTGATAGCGACTTGTCTTTCGGTGAATTAATCAACCAATTAGTCGAAGAACGAGAGCAAGGCCTTGGAATAGACAATCAGAGTGATGTGAGAGTCCCTTCAGTGCACAAAAGTGACTTGTCCCCGACTTCAGTGACTGGACATTTCGGATTTTTCAACTTCGTCCGACGATCAGATTTTTTGTTCACTAAAATTTCATACTAATTCAGACCTGCCAACCCCCTAAGAGACCAATGAGTAAGAACTGAAGCTCTGTAAGGCAAAAATGTGTAATGACAGACAGCTAAGAGTAATCAAGCGCGACACTTACTTTTTTAAAACAAACATGATGCAATGAAATTGTTCGCACAATTTGTGTGAACTTTACTTTTCTTCAAACAACTTTTTCTTTTAAGTGTCATAAGAAATCTTTACAAATTATGAAAATGTAGAATACACTGTAAACACATATGCGAACATATGCAATGACACCTTTGTTCTTGCCAGTCATCACATTGGCATTATCACAAACCAATGACAGGCAGTTCTGCCATGGCACACCAAGGCCTGATAGTGCACCAGAAACAACCTCAAAAATGTTCTCCTCTGATGCTGACTCTGAGCATGTGGAGTTGGCTATCAGCTCAGTGGCGATTTTTTAAGTCTTGCACCACCCCAGGAAAGAATTTGTCCCCCCCCCCCCCCCCCTCCGACTTCCATCAGTCCCCAACACAAACGGTCCATTCTGCAGTCCCCCATGGCAAGGGTCCTCACAATGTGTGTTGTCTTCGTTCAACCGCTCTTGAACTGTTTGGCGATCTCTGAATCTAAGAACGCTTCTTTAAAAAGCTGGGATGCATGGTCGGCTGTGCTAAGAGGCGATGATGTACTCGACAAAAAATCCGGCCACCACTGCTTCAGCCCGAATTACCCTTTTCCTCACTTCATCCTCGTTTGAGGTGTCTACAGTCTGAAAAAAATGTGTGATGCTGGAAGAATTCGGCATGTTAGAGGATATATTTGCGTGACTCAAGGTGACGCTTCACATCCACCCATGGGAAATTGTGAAGTCGGACTAGCAAGTGGTACACCGTGCGCAATTGACACCTTTAGCCGAAGGTCATATGCAGGGGAATTTTTCCGAGTATTCTTTTCGGGACTTTAGACCAAGATTTTTCTTTTTTACATCTTGTCCAGAACTTTGCTCCACGTTTCGGCATTTTTTGCAACTTCAAACTTCAAAAAAGGACGCCAACTTCGCTGAATGGTAAAGATGGTGAAATGAACTGCGCATGACTGGAACGCTTCTTGAAGATTACTGGTTATACACATGGCGCCGTGCGTGTCTGTACATAAACCGATTCTTTCGTCCGTTGTTTTTTTTTTTTTTTTTTTTTTTTGAACTTTCAATGAGTAATTTTTTGGCTAAATGCGTAAGGGCGTAACATTCATCACTTGGGCGTAATAAATTACGCAAAATGCGTAATGGTTGGCAGGTCTGCTAATGACAGGTAAAATAAACAAACAACACAACACATGACAGCCATAAGCAAAAGAATGCATTCAACATGTACAACAATCATATCTACAATCTTAAAATTTCATTCAAATCCGTCCATTAGATTAAAAGTTATTACATTTTAAATACACCTACCCATTTTCAGTCTGTTTTTGCCTATTCCTTCTATGAACCTCGAGTTGAAACACTGAATACAGTATACGAAAATAAGAGTTAACCCTTACACCGCCGACGTCGCCGTTCAGCGACAACTTGGCTCACCGCCAACATCACCAAAAGGCGACCAACTAGGGTTACCCTACTCCCGATGCTCCACGATCCAAGTTCATGAGAGATAGAAAGTCAACAATAAACACCATAGTTGGAGGATGGCCTGTGCTCACAACCATTTGCTTTGTCAGAACACTGTTCAGTTGAGTGTTTTTTATAGACTTTAATTCGATTGTTTTTTCCATTCACTATGACGTCACAACCAAGCACTTTACACACTTGACCTTGCCGTACATTTATCACACATCAAGTGCTGGAAATATTAAATAGATGGTCAGCTGTTCCTAATTTAGATAAAGAATACCCAGACAGTTATGAGGAAACATGCGATGGCGAGGGCTTGACCGAATTATTGCAATGTGAGGCGCTGGACTGTGGCCAAGTGGTTGGGAGAGACGAGCTGAGAGAGATCAGACTATATGCTGGCTCACTGCGTGTGCCCAGTGTTTTTAGTGTTGAGCCAGCCAGCAGTGACTGACTGTTGACCAGCTAGGTGAGAGAGTGAACCAAGACTTTAGGCAACAAACTTCGCACACATGCTGTGGGCCGACACTTGCTGGTCGAGGTTGAAGGGGGCGTGGCTGACTGACACATATCAGAGGGTAGCAGCAGTGACGTGTTTTGAGTGGGATTTATGGTCAGCTGGAATGGCTCTCAAGGGTTCAGAGACCAACAGGCACATGAATGACTTTGTTTTCATAAAAAAAAATATACTTTCAACAGTGAAATGGATGTGTGTGTGTGTGTGTGTGTGTGTGTGTGTGTGTGTTCCCTTTTCTTTCTTGCATGTGTACCAGTAGGCATAAGAATGTGTGCATGTGTGTGTGTGTGTGTGTGTGTGTGTGTGTGTTTCCCTGCTATTGGAGTAGCTGGATTTATGGCCTGTTTCTTCCATTTTTCTGTTGGATATACAATACTTTCTGGTCTTCCATTGTGAGTGGAATATTTTCCCTCCCTTGTTCAGAGTTTGTTGGCATGCTTTCTTCAATTTTTACATTGAGAAGAAACACAACATTCATTTTTTTTTTTTTCTTTCTTTTTTTTTTTTTTGCACTTGAAGTTACTAAAAATTTGAAATTGTTGTTGACTAACCATTACCAACATGTTAAGATATAATAAAAGGACAGTGTATCTCCTCCATTTTACAAAAAATAGCATGAGAATGGTTGTTTAGTTCCAGATATCATCAGCGTTTCACATATGCTGGTATAAAATAAGAGTTTTTTTTTTTTCTTAAATGGCTCACGATGAGGATTTATGAAAAATAGAATGTCTGGCGGTCAACGGGTTAACACATCATTCCTCAGTTTCCAATAGGTTCACATTCTGATATAAAGTCGAAAGCTGCAGACCAAAACTGCTCCCTTTTGTAGTCTTTTCAGCCACTCCAATCTCCTATACATGACAACCGTGCCATCCTCAACTGACTTTCAATTTGTGACTCACAAGTATGCATTATGCACAACCACAAAATGGGTGTAAAAATTGCACTCAGCAACACATTTGCTCGCCACTGAACTAGTCTGATTACTGCATGCAGAAGCATAACCATATATCGCAACAGCTACAGGCGACATCGCCATGATTGCAGTACCACAGAAACCTGGACTGGAAGAAGTGGATATGGTAATGGACATTGGGGGACTCAGCATTTCACGACAAATATATATATTTTTTAAAGTTTTTTTTTTCTGAATGTTTTTTTTGTTGTTGTTCTAAATCATCCTCGGACCCGAGAAGAGATCTTCAGCCTATTTAACTTATTTAATTTCCATATTATAAACTGATACTTTTTCCAACAACTCGCACCTCTCTGACTACTTGACGGGTAGTAGTTATAAGTGTTGTCTTTTTTTTTTTCCCCTTTCTATTTCATTGTACATACATGAATGCATATACTAAATTGTATGCACACACACACACACACACACATATATATATATATATATATATACACAGACACATATCAAACTGTTCAACAAACACACATATTCATAGAATTTATTTCCCAGGCATAGTACCCTGTATTTATTTTATGTTGTCATACTCGTCATATCTGGACCAAATATGTGTTAAAAACATGGCAAAAATCACATGGGTAAACAGGCCTGTTCTCCCCCCCCCCCCCCCCCCCCCCCCCCCCCCCTTGTTGCTATTAAAATCATTTTAAAAAAGTATGAGTTTGTATAAGTATGAACAGCATGTATGTGTCTGTGCATTTGCACATACATAAATGTGTGTGTGCGTGTACATATACATTCGTGTGTGTGTGTGAGTTTTATGTGTACATACACATGCATGCACGACGGCATGACTGGCCAGGTCCTCTCTAGCGGGAATGTGATGGAAGCCTTTGCAATCAGCAACGGTGTGAAACAGGGCTGTGTTCTAGCTCCAGTCCTATTAAATGTGTTCTTCACCT
Source organism: Conus betulinus (assembly GCA_016801955.1). Taxonomy (NCBI): domain Eukaryota; kingdom Metazoa; phylum Mollusca; class Gastropoda; order Neogastropoda; family Conidae; genus Conus; species Conus betulinus. Next base: position 215,126 of record JADBJO010001770.1, on the reverse strand, counting down.
GTATGCTGTCCCATGCGTCCGCAACCTGGAGAAAGGAGTCTACATTTGCTACCATTTGGATGGCTCCCTCTTCGACCTGTGTCGTCTCACTGCCAAGACAAAGAGCATGCAAACCCTCCCTCCAAGGAGTCCTCTTTGCTGATGACTTCGCCCTTGTGGCCCATGCAGAATCCGACCTGCAGATGATGCTAGATCGCTTCTCTGAGGCCTCAGAGCTCTTCGGCCTGACTGTCAGTCTTGGCAAGACGGAGTGCTTCACCAATCTGCACCAAACACCCCCCCCACCTGCACCCAGCATTATCATCGACGACACACCCATTGCCAATGTCGATTATTTCAAGTACCTGGGAAGCACCATCTCCTGTGATGGCTCCCTGGATAAAGAAATCATCTCTAGAATCGGCAAAGCTAGCCAGGCAATGCGCAGACTCTGCACCCGAGTGCTCAGCCAACACAGTATCCGACTATCAACGAAACTGAAGGTCTACAATGCGGTGGTACTCCCCTCCCTTCTCTACGGTTGTGTAACATGGACACTGTATTGCAGACACGTCAAAAAAAACTGGAATACTTTCACATGCGAGCTCTCCGTTCCATACTCGGAACCAGCTGGCAGGACCACATCACCAACCTGGAGGTCCTGGAACATGCCAACTCCACCAGCATTGAGTCCATGCTCATCAAGGCCCAACTTCGATGGGTGGGGCATGTTATCCGTATGGAGGAGTTTAGGATGCCAAGACGCTTGATGTATGGTGAGCTACAGCTCGGCAAGAGAAACCAAGGCCGCCCAAAGCTGCGATACAAAGACACCGTGAAAGCGAACATCCAGTGGTGTCATGTCAAGCCGAGAGAACCGGAGGAGCGTGCTATGGACAGACCAAAATGGTGAGTCTCAATCAACAAAGCTGCTGCAAACTATGAAGAAGCATGACGACAGAAGCTCACTGATGCCAGAGAAAAGCGACACAGGGCTGCATCAGCAGTGATCACAACAACGGACTTCCAATGCCCCCACTGTTCAAGACTGCGCCTCCTGGCTAGGACTGCAGAGCCACCTTCGCGTGCATCGATGAGCTGCAGAACGTAAATGTCATCAGCGGATCCGATGGACAACCAACCACACATGCATGTGTGCGCAAATACACACATAAGTAAATTTCTGTCTTCAGTTATAGAACTGAGCTTATAACAAAAAAAAAAAGTACACTGTATAATGCCTTTTTAAAAGTAAATGTGACAGGAATGTATTGTGCCCAGATCACATCCACTTTTCTCTGGATCACAGTAGTGACAACTGAATGATCTATCAATGCCACAAACCTACCTTTCCTGTTGAAGAATTCTCTGGAATACTTCCCGCTCATTGCAATGTGTCGAGGAATGGGGCCCACCAGTTCAATGATATGAGCCAGATGATCCTCATCGCGGCTATAGTCCTCACCAGAGTGAGGCTCAAACAGATAGTCGCCAGTCGCCAGCTCGAACGCCTGGATCAGAACAAGAAACTCATAATGTCATCAGAATGCAATATAGTTTTCTGTCAGCCAAGGAACTATCCTCACTCTGATCTTTCCAAACAAAAGCCTTCTCCCTTCTTGGTGTGGAACATTACCATATTATCAGGATCACACACACACGCATGCATACAAGCAAACACATTGGGAGAGCAGGGAGCTAAGGCAGAAGAATGGTCGCCCTTATTGAGTTCACTTCATTGCACATACTACTAAAAAAAATAGCTCAGGTTTTTCATTTTCTTTGGCAAGGGAACATGTGTCTCTGTCTATTCTTTGGAATTCAGACTTAATTTTTCGACGCTTTTGAATCTTCTCAAACTGTCTTTAACGGTTTTTTTTATTTTGGACAAGACATACATGCACATACAGAAGGGTGAATCTTATCTGCAAACATCCACTAGTTGTGCTTTATCACCGTCTCTCTCTAGCATCTGGCTCAATTACCATGCACTACAGAATTTCTGTCATTGTCCTCCATGATCTCTACTTCAGATGCAGAGTTATGCTTCTGCCCTATGTGTTGCTATTAGCCCCTAGGCCCTTTGAGTCTTCACTCATGGCACCTGCATCTCTCTCTATTTGTTTGTTCCTCTCAAACCTTAAAACTTGCATGGATGGTGAGCAAGTTAACACACAGACATAGCATACATATGAAGAGAAACTGTAAATATTAGAGAAATCAAGATACTTTAATTCAAGTATGCTGCAATCTCTTCCTTGCAAGAACATCTTGTCACATCCATGGATAACATGTTCCTGCACATATCCAACTCTGCATCATTCTCTAAAAAAAAATTCAAACGTTAACATACCATGCAGGCAGTGCTCCATATATCAGCTGGAGGTCCATAGCCTGCACCAATGAGCACTTCCAGACATCTGTACTGTCGGGTTTGAATATCTTCTGTGAAGTGATGGTACTGCAAGAACACACAAATGGTCATCTTCAATACAGCTTTATCAGCAGAATACCTGAAAACATCACATTATTCAGAGTCCATGTAAAATTGTAAAGTGAGGTCAAAAATTACCTTCTGTCAAAAATATCCTGAAGGTCCAGAACTGAAAACTAAAGTCACAAATGGGAAGCAAGAAATGCAGACATTGGAAACAGGGATCTTCACTTGGCGGAGACAAACAAAAAAGAACAGGAGATAACTGCAGAAAAAGTAAACATCAAACAAATAAAGATGACCAATGACACCAAAACCTAGATAACTGCAGAAAAAGTAAACACATGAATGAGAAATGACCAATCACACCAAAACAAGGTCAACTGATATACCACTATTAGTTAAAGGGTGCACACAAAAGAAATGAGTGGATAGCACCAAACCCATTAGAAGTCAAAACAACAACAAAATGATTGGCAAGAGAGTGCCAGAACCTGATTCTTGCTTTGGAGTCGGCTGGCCATAGGAATGAAGTCTTAACTTGCATGAAAGGGAGGTAAGAGTGCTGATAGGCAAGCAGACGGGCTGACTTAATAGTGTGCGCACCTAAATTTTTGCGTGAAAAAAGAAAACAAATAAAGTGGACTAGCACCAAACCATTAGAAGTGACAATCAAAACAAAAATGTGTGCCGCAAAATTTTTTTTGGAGTCGGCTGGCCATAGGAATGAAGTCTTAACTTGCATGAAAGGGAGGTAAGAGTGCTGATAGGCAAGCAGACGGGCTGACTTAATAGTGTGCGCACCTAAATTTTTGCGGCTAACACAATACAGTATGAAATATTGTGTTAGCCGCAAAAATTTTGGCTGACAGATCAAATCCTTTGGTTCTAGTTTGCAGCAGATATATGTGGTGCAATAAATGATTCCAAATGTTTTAATTTCAATTATATTTTCATACACCAATTTGAACATGAGTCTGTGAGTCTGCCGTTTCATCTTCTCTGCTTTCCTGTTGCTTCTACTGTGCGCACTACACCATGCAGATTATTTCAGTTTCTGTAACTGTGTGAACAGGTACAGACTTCAATTCTTCAAGGTGATATTACTGTTGCATTCTACAATTCTTCTCCCAATAAGTATGCTCAGTACCTGAACAGTAAAAATGGAATTTCATGTTCTCCCAATTTGGCAAAACAGTTTTGCACATTTCAGAAAAACAATCCATAATCTTGGTGCAATGGAAATCTCTGTGAGCAGCTGTGATTCACAATCTTAATACCTGTTCATCAAATCGTAATAATGTGTTCAACAGATAGGGTGTTGTACATTATCAGTAACAGTGAAGATTTGCCTGAAGAGGCTGGCAATTGACCAATTTCCCCTTTCCTCAACTTCAAAGAACTATTTTGAGGACCAGAATGCCTTGAGTGACTTTAGAACACAGACATATTTATTCCCAACCCCTTCTTGTCAAAGTGTATAGACTTTTTTCTTCTAAAACCTTACACACTTTTTTTTTAACATGAAGTTTTCGTTCTGGTCAACCAGTCTCTACATACATTTATTTTTCATAATGGCATGGCAAGCAGTAAGTGCTTTATTACTCTTACAGTGTTACTGATGAAGGACTTGCACTATTACAATATCTAATTTAATTCTAGTATGCCAGAGCATTGCACTTTTTGATGCTGAACAATTCAGTAGTGGGAGAAAACAAGTGCAGGTTAACAATTCTTCCATCATTATAGTAATGACTTGGCAAAGATTTGAAATGGAGAAAAAAAAAACTGAAGATAAAGTAAATGGGAAAATGTATATCATAACTATGAAAACCCTTCACAAGCTGCATGAGAGAAAACTATCGCAATCCCTCTCGAAGGCAGACCTATATGTATCGCCTGCTCCGAGGCCTTGTGTCCACTGGATCGGACTCATCAGGGACACACGGCTGAATGTGTCTGTGCTCTTGGCGTCAAATAGAGACACACCACGGTCCATAAATCTGTGGTGTTCTGACCGCCAAGGGTTCGAAAAAGAATCCAACAGCATCCCCAAAGCAGCCAGTGAATGGTGGCAGAATAAAACAAAACGAAAGTGTGGAGAGGAAAAAAGTTGCTGAAAACTAGAAACATTATGCAAACAATATAAAATGTAGGAGACAGTCTTTCAGCCTATGCTTGAGGATCCATTTAAGGATGCAAGGGAGATCAAAAGATATGGAACAGCCCGAGTAGTCAGCTCTGCTGTTCAATAACCCAAGCATTGTCAGCGGCTAAGAATTGTGCAGAACAACCTTTTTCTCAATGCACTTTTTCTCATACTTATCTGCCCAAACAAATACCTTATCCCTACTCAGTGAGGAACATTGCCAAACATCAGATCCCCCCACAAAATGAATATGGGGAGTTTGTATTATATTCTCTGTTTGGCTAGTATACTTACCATGTCAGACCATAGCATTCAACGGCAGTAAGTTAGCTCTGAAAGGCCAAATTTTTTGTGGCTAATGCAGTAATAAGACTATCACGTGATGCCCACCCCACTTCCGCGAGCGTTCCCAGTAGTATCTCAGACACGTAGGAGGGCACAGGTCCATATCCCCCCACTTTCCCTTTTGCCCAGATATCCGCGAGTGAGCGGATGACAAGGAAGGCAGGGTTCTTACAGACTCCCAAGAACAAAAATTTAAGGAGTTTTCAAGGTAATTTTTTCGAAATTCAAGACGTCAACACTTGCGTAAATGGATATGCCTGTTACCTGTTTTCTGCTCTTGGCCGACTGGATCTGCTGTTACTTCACACAGTAGAAAGCAGAAGTACTATTAGTACTATCTGGAAAGTACACTATCTTAAAGTACACTACAGAAAAAAACAGAAACAAAAACAAAAACAAAAATAGTCTTCAAACTGCTGCTGGAGGAAAAAAAAGAGCAAGCAAGAAGGAAATAAAAATTTCACAAGATATCTTTCAGACAGTCCATTTTTTTCTCAAATTTTCTTTTCCATGTCCAAAATATTGTTGTTTTTTTTTTTTTTGTCCTTGGCCTTTTTGCGGATTGCGTTTGACCGAGTTATGAAGCGCAGCTGTCCTTTGGCTTCTGCAACTTCTGCCAACTTGTCCGCCTCATTTTTCAAAGTACTGAACTTCTTCAAAGCGCTTCCTTTTGGCTTTCAGTTCACTCACAGAATCTTCCACACATTTTCGCTTTACATGCTTTTTTTTCCTTTCTGCTTCTCCTCCAGGTACTGATGATATTTCATCCTAGCAGAGGAAGCTGAGAGCAGTTCTTTGGTGATGCGGACATTAAGTACATCATCCCTTTCACTCCTAATATAGTCCAGCAATGAATGAAAGTGAGGTGCAATGCCAAATGTCACCAAATACCTGATTTTCCCTCACCACATTGAAATGCTTTGGTGATTTGACTATCTGGAAACACTGTTTGAAGAATCTGTGAATTCTGTTCACAAGAGCTGAAGATTTGGTATGCATTTACAGTGTGCAGTGTCCACAGAATTTCAGATTTCAGCATATCTGAGCAAAACGAGTCCACTGTGGCTTAAGAGCTGGTACTGGATTTGCACACAGACACATCACGTTCAGGATTTAATGACGACACAACATTCGCGTTCGATGCTGCTGCTGCTGTCTTGTTCATAAGAAAGTACGAGACGGGTATGGCTGCTGAAGATCTCGCCGCCAGTAGAGCCACGTGCTTTTTTCCTTTGCTGTGGCTAGCCAGGGCACTCTTACCCATTGCTTGCACATTGAAACTTTCTTTGTCGACTGTGCAGTAGCAGGCATGTTTGTTTGCTTTGTCTTCTCTCGCCCAGTCAGAAAACTTGGGTTTATCCAACCACAGACAGTTGAAAGCACGTTTCCCCCCAGGCATTTTCAAGCTCCGTTCACAATGAACTGAACAAGCCGGAAGTGCAAAACCTTTTCTTCACGCATGCGTAGAATTTAAAACTTGCGGAAGTTACAAATTATCTCCCTTGGTTCATTCTTTAGCAGATGGCAACGTGGGATCACGATGATGTAAAAAGTTTGAAAATAATTTTTCATCAACCTGAACGTAGAAAAAAAATCAAACTGCCATTTTTTTTTCTTGCCACATTGAAATTTTCTCACCCAATCTGAACTGATCAAACATTCCAAAAATCACATTTCCCTCACAAATCGTTTAAAATGGTCATTTTACTATTTAAATCAAGACTGTGTTCAAAGGTAGAATCATCTGGGTGATCAGAATCATCTGGGTGATCAGCATGACTTCGAAGTTTCTTTTTTCCCTGTTCGCTCTGTAACCGATAGTTTTCTGAGCAAATGATACAAAAAATGATACAGAAACACGTGCCGGCCACATTCATTTTCTTGCACCACCTGCGATATTCATTGCCTTCATCAGTTTTTAAGCCACTGCCATATCCTTTTGTTTCTAATTTGGCTCTTGATGCATGCTACTAGATCTCCTTCTTTCAAAAAAAAGCATGACTACTTAATTTCAGGAGCACCATGCAAACTTTCGTTGTTAGACAACCACGCCAATGGTAACCTGTGAAGATGCCGGAAATACAGAAACTGCTACTTCCGGTAAGAGATTGAAAGCTTGGATCGAACACAATTGGAACCGATAAATCGTGGATTTTTTTTTTTTTTTTTTTTTTTTTTTTAAACTGACGAAGTTCCGTCAAGACTTAAAGTATTTTGACGGATTTCCGTCCACAGATGGAAAAGTTTCACCTATGGAGTTATGTCCAGTGTGCAACCAGGGAGTGGACATAACTCCGCCATCGGAGGAAGGACACTCCTAGTGCACTAGTGGTGGCTGCACTTGTGCACAGTGGGGAGAGCGCATGAGCCTGTGTGCTATTAGTGCGGGCGGGGGGGGGGGGGCCTAATAGCAGCAGTCTCATTGAGGCAAGTGACGGGTGCTGATTCCGTAGCCATCCCGTCACCCGTGCCAGTGTGTGCCCTCGGTAAAGACCCCGGGGGACCGAAGGTCACGTGACACGGCATGATAGGAAGAGAAGACGGGGTGGCCAAGTGTCAAAGATTCGCGCCGGTCGCCCGCGTCTTTGTGCGTCTCAATGTGCGTGCAAGGGGAGAAGGAAAGCCAGCAGGTAAAAAAGGGGGGAAAAGGAGAATTGAGTGCAAATTCTAAAACGGGCCTCCCCTAAATGAGGGGAGCCTTGCCTTTAGTTTTAAGAGGGATGTACAGAAAGGCACTTTGTAAGGTGGCAGCTTGCCTTTTGCCCTTCAAATGCCGTGATCGTGCATCCGCTGGTTGGTTAGAGGAGGTATCAGAATGATGGTCGCACGTCCCCTCCGCGGAACCTCCCTCTACACAGGCTGTACATTCTTCTGAAGCGAGAACGATTTGTTCCATGGAATCGGTATGCAGGTCCTCCAGGGCAAAGAGCAACTTCTGGAGAGAGACGTGCTCAACTCGTCGTTACCCTTCACCATGTTGGGCTATGATGGCGGATCAAACACAGGGCACGACCACAAAGTGGAGACAAGGTGGTGGATCGAGAGATTGGGAGGAAAACTCGATCGACCTTAAGATAATTACAATAACTAATGTGCAGGAGGGACCCTCCAGCCCACTAAACCTAGTAACAACTAGAAGAGGGCGAACACGAGGTGAGGCAAGACGGTGGTTCGAGAGACCGGGAGGGGTATTCGATCACCGAGCGCTACAAAATAAAATAATAAAGCGCCAAGCATAAGCCTCACACAACTATAGTACCAGGGTTTAGTGGAGACAAGGAGGTGGATCGAGAGATTGGGAGGAAAACTCGATTGACCTTAAGATAATTACAATAACTATTGTGGACAAGGCAACCTCCAGCACAAGTAAACCTAGGCACAACTGGAAAAAAAGCAATCACAGGATGAGGCAAGATGGCGGATAGAGACACCGGCATGAGGTGATGCAAGATGGCAGATTGAGCGACCAACGGAGAACTTGATTGCCAAAAGCACCCAACAAACAGAGCGCGAGGATACAATTGCCAACAGAGCGCGAGGATAAAAAACAACAAAACGCGAGGATAAAAAACTAGCGCCCAGCGAGACCTCCCGAATCAAGAGGCCGTGAGGCAAGCTTGATCAAAAGAGAATTAAAATAATATGGATGTAACACAACACGCGAGAGTGTAAGGACCATTAATGATAGATTGTTAGTGGAATCATGAAAATCGAAACTCACGCGAGCCCTCACGCAATAGAGCATAAAATAAAATTAAGGAAATGCCAACCGTAAGCCTCATGCGACAAAAGTACCCAGGGTTTCGCAGAAGCCACAACAGAACAAGTGAAGAAGGCAAACACAAGCAATCTTTACAGAAAAACAGAAGTATAGGCGAGAAAGAGCAAGAAAACCTGTCCTTGTCAGGTGGAAGGCCTCGCTGAATGAGGAACAGGAAGTTGACACCGGCTTCTTCCCTGGTGGAAGTGGGGTGGGCGTCACGTGATAGTCTTATTACTGTGCTAGCCACAAAAAATTCGGCCTTTCAGAGCTAAGTAACTGCCGTTGAATGCTATGGTCTGACATGGTAAAGTATATGATGCCAAATGGGAGAGTGTGAAGATAACTTCACCTAATTTATAGAAATGCACCAGAGTGATCTTGCCTAGCAAGTTCACAGTATTTAGTTCTTTCCTTTTCAAGCTGCCAATGGCATGACTTTTGACTGTTATGGATCAAGAACCTTCACATTTGTTTTTTGGGTCTTCTCCTGATCCTGCTAGTATTTTATCTTAGAGTGTGCCTTTTCATCTTGGAGGGATATACCCTGCACCCCCAGACTGTTTAAAGAGACCATCAAAATGGTTTAGAGCATTTGAACCCTGAGCTGGGTTGGAGAACTGTACAGAGATATTTTCATATGAATTTTAAACAAGCCGTGACTCTGGTGAGGATTCGCCCACCATTCTTTTTAATATAAAGGCCTTTGTTGGGTCAGACAAGTATAAGGAAAATGAATTTTACTAAAAGTAGTTTTACAATATATTAACCTGTCCAAACATTAGGATAGTAGTAGGATCCCCTTCCACCTCTCCACAGAGTGAAGGTGCAGAAACCGATTTAGCTGACAAAGAGCTGAACATTGTGGACTCACTAATGGAGATCACTCTTGAAGCATATCCATAACTGATATGGTTACCTCGTCCCTCTCCCAATTTCTCTTTTTGGGGATCTTGATGTTTGGCGATGTTCCTCACCGTGCAGGAATAAGGCATTTGTTTGGACAGGTAAATATATCGTTACAGTACTTTTAGTTGTAAATTTACCTTTCACGAACTTAATCAGAGTTTATAAAATACACCAACCCTATGAATAGTAAAGCATCACAAAAACAAATGAAAAGGTGTTCCAAAAAATGCACGATTAGTGGTCCCTACAGATTCCAGATCTGAGATAAAGATTTTCAATTTGCTAGTAAGTCATGCTCAGGCATTTCCAATGTGCCAGGCCAACTGAATGTTTTCCATACCTGCAAATCTGAATGGAAACACTTTGAAAAATTAAAAAAAAAACCAATCTACTGACTGAAATCAGTGAACATTTTTGAAAATGTGTGTCCGCAGTAGTGTCAAAAAAAAAAAAAAAAAACAAAAAATCCAAACACACACACACACTAACTGGCAAAAACTGAATGAAAACCTCATACCAAATTTCACATAAAAATCTATCTTTAACAACTGCTATTACACACTCACTTCGATACACAATGGAGCACAAAACAAACAAAACAACAAAAGCAACATCCCTTTTTTCATAAATCAAAGGTCTGCAAAAGTCAACAAATACAAGTAGTCTACTGTAGCCTAACACACAAATCAAGAATACCTATAAAATACATAGCTGTCAAACTCCATTAAAATGTTAGTATCAGCTGCTGCTAATTTTACTGGTTTTCTGAATACTTTCAGTTTTACTGTAATATCAAAAGTACACACACACACACAGGCACACGCACACACACAAATGAAGAACTTTCTGCATAGTAAGCTGCTGACAACAAAATGTTAAGTTTTACCAGGTAACAGATAAAAAGTGCTTCTCTCTAACTGCACTTAGATTAGTGAATGCGCTGGCAAATTTAGACAATCTCTCAGAGCATATGAACAGTCACAGTATGTCCCTTGTGACAAGAACCTTCACACCACTGACTTACACTTAGTCTGCCATGGTTCATAGTAGTAGTAACAGAGAGTAGTGAATAAACAGGAACTGGCTAATAAAACGACAGTAAAAAAAAAAAAAATGCAGCAGGAGAGAATCCTAGGGCTGTACTCACTGTCCAGCAGGCATTGCCCAAATCGGCAATCTTTACTGGGAAGTCTGTGCAGATCTCGTTAACTGGGTCCGCTTCACATTTGTTTTTGGAACCTATTGAAAAAAGAAACCAACAACAATGCTTATACCTAAAACAATGTTCTCTGGTGTGGATGGGGATATGCTTCAGATCTGAACTTTGAGCAGTGCTAACTGTCTTTGTATGACAAAACAAACAAACCCAATGTTAAATAAAACACTCACACAAAATCATGATTTGCTTCTAGTGTACCAGTTAAAAGCAGAAACAGTGTCCTCTTCCAAAAAAGCTAGGCTGATGGCACAGATATACGGGATATTCAGAGTATTTACAGGTCCAACTTAAAAGTATACATTACTGTTTGAGTCTAACACAGGATTTCAGTTTTGTACTAATCAGCAATACCCTGGGCTTTCAAAGAGCATATTCACTTCAATGACTAGCTTTGATCTGGGTTAATGGTCTGGGACAGCGTTTTATATATTTCAAATAAGTTAAGCTTCCACTCTACAAGGAAAAGTCTGATTTATCTTGCTAATCATCATACATGATGAATGTCTCAGCATGCAAAATGCATTGAACAAATTAGCACTTGAACAACTAAAGCCCTGAAAATCAGACATAGCTGGAGCCGTTTCAGCCAGTCTACTACCACCCCCACCCCCCCCCCCTCCAATATTACTACATGAAAAATCTAGTGTATAGAGCAATGGAAACGAGTGAGGCAGAGGGAGGTGGGTGAAAAAAGGAGAGAGATAAACGCAAATTAGTCAACTTTCTCAGTTAGAGACCTATTTACTGCAATGCCATACCATATCTACTGTCAACCTGCAAGACGAATGGAAAAAAAAAAAAAAAGGTACACACACACACACACAGCACATAAGAGAACCAGCAACACAAAGCACTCATTCACCGTTGAGATTAGAAGAGTCATTTTGATCATCCTGGCTTTCCATGCGAACCAGTCCAAAAGTAGGGGAGGAGCCCCCAACCCCTGAATCACCCTGCTCGGTACCGCTCTCCTCTCCAAGTCCTCCTGCCAGTTGCTGACTCTGCTGCATGACAGCAGTGTCTGTCTGGGTAACAGGGTTGGGAAGTGGGGTGTCCCCGGTCTCAACCAGCATACCCTCTTCCAAAGAATATGGAGGCTTAGTGTTCACATCCTCCATCTCCCCATCCTGCTTCACACTGTTTGTCAAAGAGCCGCTGTCAGCTTCTTCATTCTGCTGACCGCACACGAGTCTGGACTGCTGCTCTGACCCCCAAACCCATTGCACAGGATGTGGGTGGTGGTGATTGAGGACGGAGCCTTCAAGGGCTGGTCATCCAGACTGAGGCGGGAACTCTCCATGATAAGTGTGCTTGTACTGCTTGTGTCGTTGAGGTGGCCGTTTGGTTGCTTTTTCTCATTCTCTGTTTCCTCCTGGGGCATTATGGTCTCTCCATTCACTTCACTCTTCACATCTAAAGAACAGATGTAACAAATGCAGTTATGTGATCTTGTAATTGCATTTATAACTTACAGCAATTCTTTCATTGTTTGCAATATAAAAAGCAAAAACAAGTTATTAGAAGTAAACACACAAAAGTTTATATCATGTGAGATAAAACAAAAATGAATTTCGATGTACATTTGGAACAATACAGCATTTTAGCCACTGAACATAAATGAATGGTTTAAACCTAACATTAAAAGCAAACAAACAAAAAACTGTAATCATAGCCAAAATGACTAACACCTCTATAATACTAATTGTAATTTACAAGCTCAATAGAGCAGCATTTATTTATTGTCTATGCTCTAAATTTTCAAGTCTAAAATAAATCAGCAACCTTTGCACCATGAAACATTTTTATCATTTCTTTAAACAATAATTTCTTACCTTATGAAAAACAAATCTGTTGCTACCTTAAAATAACATCCTATCAGGCAACTTACCCCAAAGACAATCAACAGGACACTGTGTGTGTGAGAGAGAGAGAAAGAGGAGAAAGAAAAAAAAAGAGAGATCATGATGGGGAGACAGAAAGACTATCTCGTCATTAACAAAACAAAAAAAGGAATTTTACTACTGAAAGTAGTTTTATGATATCCAAACAAATGCCTTCATCTCCCACTAGGCGAGAAACAACGCCATACATCAGGATTTCCATATAAAGATTAAGAAATGGAGAGCGGGGAGCTAACTCTTCCCTTTATATCCAACCAACCTCTGTTCGTGAGTTCAAAATATTACACCCTGAATAATATAATTCAGTTTTTGCCCCTTTTCTGCCATGTGGGAAAGGGGGGGGGGGGGGGGGGGAGGGGGGGGGGTGGGTTAAGTGTTTGAACAGGTAAGTATATAATAAATCTATTAGTGGAGAAATTTCTTTTCTTCATACTTACCTCTCCAAACAAATGCCTGATTATCGAAAAGGATGATGGGAATTCTCACTTGAGGAATGAGTTGGATACTCAGACTCACATATGCACAAGGTTGAGCCCTGAGCTCCGTGTCCAGGTAAGGTAAGTTATGTTGCTTACAGCCCAACCGACTGCAAAGGGCCACATCAGAGCTGTCACAACGTTAAAATCAACTCATGTCATCAAAAAAAAAAAAAAAAAAAAAAAAAAAAAAAAAAAAAAAAATTCTTTATGCACCTTCTAAAAATGCACCAGAAACTTCCACAACCAACACAGGGTTCATACAGGCTTTCAAGAAAAAAATTTAGGGCTTTTAGGGCCTTTTTTTAGGGCCTGAGATTAAAAAAAAAATAGGGCCATCAGGGCACACGAAAACGCTGAAAAGTGCCCACCATTGCCTCCCACAGATGCCATTTTCTCCAATACAGACCTCCATTCAGCAAGCACCTAATCACTTTCTGGTATGAATCTTGTCAATTCCATGTCCATATGAAAACAAGAAAACTTTAACAATGGCTAGAGTAAACACAGTGTTCTTGCAGCACACACAAGGCGGAAGTCTTAGGAATACAAGTCACAAGATGAAGAAAAAAGTAGGCCTATGCTTTCTTTCCACCTGACTAACAGCTGCCTTGTCCTTGATTGACTAGCACACACTGCCTCTGGTTGAAGGAGAGAACACTGAACAGTCCAGTGAGAACAGTCTAGTGCTCAAGTCATCCTCCTATTTGTCTCCTTGGAAATACTTTTGATATATTCCAAGGAGGCTACCTTTTACAGTTGGGGCTGCTGTCCTCATTCCTTTGTCAATTGGTCAGCTTCTTCATTTCCGTATAGTGCAGTATGAAGGTGTTCACTGGATGGAGTATTTTCAGTAACTGATAAATGGGAATCCTTTTAGATCAGAAGTACCATACGATGATGACTATATTGCTATATAAGTGGAAAAATATAGTGGTGATGGTGCAAATTTGGGGGGTAAAGGAAAATATGAATGACCTGTGGGTGATGCTCAATGGCATGGGTGAGATCAATGTAATAGTACTGTAGGATGAAGGTCATTGTGGTAAGTGGACTAATAAGATGGCATTAGTATAATATTGCAGGTTGAGAAAGAGAGTGCAGGGGGGTAGGGGCAGATGACTGATGGTGATGATCATATATCACTGAGATAAACAGTACTGTAGGATGATGATAACTGTTGTATAAGTGGGATAATGTGGCAGTGGTGTAAAATGCTGGTAGGGGAATGGGGGAGGTGTTCAAAGATGGGTGGATGATGATCATGGTCAAGGTGTAGGTATGATCCATAGTGGTGTAGGATGATGGTCATATTTGTAAAAGGAGTAGGATAGTGTATTGGCAAGTATGATAATGCCAGTGGGGGAATAAAGGAAATGATCAATGACTGATGGATGTTGATCACTGAGATGAGATCTACAGTACTATAGGGTGGTGACCACTGTCATAAGTGAAATAATGTGGTGGCATTGATGTAGTAATGCCGGTTGGGGGTGGGGGAAAAAAAAAAAAAAAAAATGATGACTGATGGATAATTGGTCATTGTCGTAAGTGGGACAAACAGTGATACAGGATGATGATCATTGCCATAAGTGAAATAGCTTGATAGCATTGGCATATTAATGCCTGTTGAGTTAAAAAAAAAGAAAAAAAAAAAAAAAAAAACACTTGGGGGGGGGGCAATGATCAATGACTGATTGATGGTGATGGTTGTCACAGATGAATCATCACCATCTCACGCACACACGCATGCATGATACATGCACGCACACACATGTACATACACCCACACACACACACAGAGGTACATATGTACACAGGCACATCCACACACACATACATATGCAAAAAGAAAGGATTGGCATACACAGGACACCTTATGAGTGGTGGTAATAATGATAGTGGTCATATATGGGAATCTGTGTATAAAAAAAAATACACACACAAACACACAACAAACACATGCACGTACATCCAAGCATACCTATGTACATGTAGCTCTAGGGGAGAGGGGAGACACAAGCCCCTTAGTATACTTGTAGTTGTACACAGAGGTGTAGGGTGGGGGAACATAATGTGGACAAAGGAAAGGAAGTGGTCAGTGTGTGTGTGTGTGTGTGTGTGTGTGTGTGTGTGTGTGTGTGTGTGCAAAAAAAAGGGCGGGGGGGGGGGGGGGGGGGGGGGCTCCAAGTTAATGTGGTGTGAGTGGGCGTATGATTTTGTGGAATATATAGTGGGCTGCTGTTGAGTTGGTGGACTGGTGTAATCATGTAGTTGTGTTAGGATGCTGGTGATATGGGGGTGATGGAAAAGTCAAAGAGTGGGGGTGTTAGAGGGGCAGCAGGGCCAAACGAAGTTGCAGTAGAAGCACTAGAGCTCGTTGAAGGACCAGCAACCAAGTGCTTTTCAGAGCAAAGACTTGTTGATGTACTACTACTTGAGGCTTGCTCACTGTCACGATCTTTTCTGAAAAAAAATTTTTTAGGACACTGCCGCTGTAGCACTCGCCTTCTCCTAGTCTGAATGTTTCTTCCCTTTTTGGTGAGTTTGAAGGGCTTTTTTCACCCATTTTCCCAAGCTGAAACCCTTTCTTACAAAAGCTACAATAGAACCGATATTTGTCTAAGTTATCTCGGCGAAGCCAGAGTTTATATTCAAATTTATCAAGCCACAGATCATGGAATAAGCACTTCCCCATGTCTCTGAGTGAAACTGATGAGATCTTATAAAGAAATTCTCAATTAAAAGTCAAATTTCGTTGAAAAAGGAACCGTGGTCTTGCTTCGTTCTACACATGGAAAGTCCAAGATGGCGGACAGCACAGTTACTTTGTTGTGGAGTTACTTCCCTTGAACGACTTTACACCATGATCTATCGGTATTGATTCGGCATTTACCTATTATGAAAATCGGTTTTTGTTTTCTTTTCTGATCATTTTTCTTTGATATTTTTGTTGTTGTTGTTTCACAAGTTTTTTTTTTTTTAGAATTTTTTTTTTAGGCTGTTCAGGTTTAAGGCCTTTTAGGGCCTCCAGCCTCCTCATTTTGATTTTTAAGGCCTTTTAGGTGCCCCTATTTTTTGCCTAAAAAGGTTAGGGCCTTTTAGGGCCCTGTGCGAACCCTGCAACAGCCAACTGGCCCTTAGTATAGGCTGCCTCCTGGAAGTTACCCCGCTTGGGACGATGGGCCACGAACGGGGCTTCCCGGTCGAACACCATGAGCCATGATTATGCTCAATTCAAATATCGCACTGATAAGAGGCCAATCGAGTGTCTGAATGCGATTAACCCATTGGAAAGCTCGTAGCTATAGTCCTTTGGCTTCCACCTTTGCAAGAACGCCATTTTCATTGACCGATTGACGTTTTTTTATCCTCAAAATGAGTGATGTTGAGAGCCACCACGAAGATGAAAATCTTGCTCACGACCAGTGACGAGTCTGTGTTTGACAGCGACTCTGACGGAGATTATGAAGGTAAATATGCATGTGTTTTTGTTGCAAACTGAGTGAAAAGTGGTTCAAGTGCTTGATGTTGTGATTGTGGCAGTGATGAATGGAGTGGAGGTGGGGAGAGCTGGAGTGACCGATGCGAATGGTTTGTTTACATTGCTTCGCTACCACTGTGGTAGTATTTTCTCATTGTTTTTTTTACTTTTGTACCTTTGCAAACACGATCTGTTGAATGAAACTTGTGTTTATATACATCAGTCTTTTGGTTTTGCTAGTGATTTGTCCCCAGTGGTGTTTGCTACATTAGAAATTTAGTAGGATATTTTTGAAGGGCAAGTCATGTGGGCATGGGTGTTTTGAACCAGCAAGTAAAAGTCACTTTTCATTTCTCAAAACTTATTTTCAACGGAATTTTTATATTCTCATTAGAATTGCTGAATAAACATGAAAGGATTTCCTCCCCCCCCCCCACTCACTTCCCATCCCTATCTTTTGTGTGTGTGTGTGTGTGTGTGTGTGTGTGTGTGTGTGTTGATTTATGGGTTGGGAGTAGGCTGTCAATGGAAACAAAATCTTTTCACTTAATTCATAATTTATAGCAGAAAACATAAATAATAATAGAGTGCTTTCCTTTTTTTGATTCCAGACCCCAGCGGTGAAGATGGAAGTGATTATGATGCAGTGATGGCCCTGATGTAGTGGACCTTGAAGGTGGATATTTCTTTGTTTGGGAGGGCTGCCCTGAACAGCTACATCATATATGAGAAAAAATGCCACAGACCAGCCCAAACTGAGCAGATGCCACTTCATGGTTCAAGTTGTGGAGTCGCTGGCAGGGAACTACTACCCTAACAAGGTGGTGAGAAGGTGGCCGACTGTGACGTGACGCTTGACAAAACCATCCGATTGTTCCCACTAAAAAACACCAAACCAAAGAATACATTTCAAATCTAAGCCCACTCTCCCCTCTCAACACCCCCCCCTTCCTCCCCTTTCTTGCTTAGGACGGTGCGAAAGGCCCGACTGACACGATCTATGACACATGAAGAAATTGCGTCACGGTAAATACGTGCCGCCTTTCGTTCTTGTGGGTCTAAACTGTAACATGGTATTACTGTCTCCTACCCCTTTTGTAAGCTTAACTTAGCCATTGAACAAAAGTGGAGGTTAATAGTTATAGCAGAAACTCTACCATAGAGAAAACTTTGCTGGCTGAGTCTCACGACCCTTCTGAAAGAGAGGAAAAGGGTAAATGTGTGCACTCGACAGACCAGCCACCAGATTCTCATCTACAGATCAAGTTCTCTGTATCGCAGAACTGGGATCCTGGTCACGCTGCACATTGCAGTCGAACCAGAAGCTGGGACTTCGCCAGAAACCGGGGCGACACCAGACAACCAATCTACACCAGTGGGGCAGTCACCAGCCACAGGAGAGATCAACTATTATCTCTGAAGCAAAGCTAAGTTTGCTTACCACCTGGACTCAAACCCATCAGACCCTTACCCTCACTTTATGATGAAACAGTGAGAACCTGTCTATAAGTACCACCCTGGCTGCAATACTGGGTATTAGCAAGCAGTGTGGATGTATAATAACCATATACATTCAGAGTAACTTAGACAGAACCCCTGTATGCCAACTTAAGCTTGCTGCACCGAGTGCAAGTGAGTAAAGTAGGAGTGAGGAAGGGCCCCTCATTGTGGTGCTCCAATGAGAACTGAAACGCAGTCTATGGAAGTGACGCGCCATTTCTTATCTATGTGTAAGTAATAAAAGTTGATGTGTGAAAGTGCACTTAACTTGTGTCAGTTCCCTGTTGTTCAATCGAATGTTGAATGTTTGAACTTCTCTCTTCAATTCTGTATCTCGGAGCTATAAGTACTTTTAATTAAGAGTACAGGCCTAAGGAAAATTATCTCAGAGCCATTCTCCCGTATTTATCAATACCCGGAACAAATAAAAAATTCTTCGATGACTGGTACCGGAAAGTTGCTCCTTCCACCACTAGTAAGAGAGAGGGTGTAGGTGAAATGTAAGATAATTCTCATAGAGAAATTATTCCAAGTCCTTCCCCTAGAGGACCCACCTACCACCCATATCCATCTCGTCACACGGACGGCGGCAGAGATCCAGGCAGCCTGGGCAGACCCACCACTGCAAGTTGCTCCAGCCCAGCCTGACCAACCTCAGCCTGGCCCTGCCCGTCCTGGACATCACCTGAGGAAGCTGCCAGTTGGGCACAGTAGGAACTGTGTTGCTGGGTATGATACGAGAGTAAGATCCTCCTACGAGTGCCCAGCATGTGATGTGGGACTGTGCCCAGGTTGTTTTTCCAGGTACCACAGGAAGTAACTGCTACCTTCTGATGGGTACCTGGGATGTGTGGGAACAGTGTGCCTGATACTCTGGACAGATCAGAGAAGTGTGTGTGGTATTGTAAGATTTTTCTGTGAAACATTTTTTTCCAAGTGCTTTTCATAAGCCTGTACTGGTTTCTTTGCTGGACTATTTCTCTCACCATAGCCAAGGTAAGCTGTTTTCTTTGCAAAGTTCAAGCTTTCTTCTTTCTAAAAATGTATGATTTCTGGGTCTAATGTTTATATAGAGTTGTGAAAAGTAAAAACAAGTACTACCCCTAGACGTTTTTGCAGTCTTCAATTTTAAGCCATTGTTGTAAAATACACATATAATTATATGCAGTGTCAAGAGGGTTAAAGGTAGTCCCCAGGTTCCCTCATGGCTTTGTAAACAAGAACCAAATATGAAAAATGAAATATGCCCAGGTCAAGGAAAAAAGATAAGACCTAACCAATCTGACTTAACATCCACGGTGTAAATGGTAAATTACTGGGTTCCCACTTCCTCACAGGAAAAAAAATTTTTAACGGTTTTTCAAGGGTTTTCTAAAGGGGATATTTTATTTTTTAAGAGGCAAATTTAGCTGCACAATTGGAAAAAAAAAAAAAGAGTGAATAATTACCTTACATATGAAATCCAGCCATGATGATAAGGTGATTACACTTCTGTGGTCTTTTCCACATTCAATGGAAAAGCAAACTTTACTTTAAAAATACAGCCATTGAATGTATTGTCGTGTGGAAGTGTGTGTGAATGGTTGGCGGGCCTGGACTAGCCTAATGTTTGTTCTGGAGCAGGATAGAGAGCAGGGTAACCCCTCTTGAAAAGGTGAACGTGGGTAGCCTTCCTGCAGCTCCATACTTATCTGGGTTTTTTTTTTTTTGTGTGTGTGTGTGTGTGTGTAGGCTGGCTGGTAAGTAAGTTAGGGAGGGGAGGGGTGTGGTATGAATGCTGTGTCTTTAACACGAAAGTACGATTTTTTTTTTTTTTTTTTTTAAAAACAAATGTGCACACCCGAGTCGCTTTAAAGTCTATGGAGACGATGTGATGATTGATTTGAAGATTTGAAGATTCAGTCTATGATTTCACTCTTTTTTCAGTTCTGACATAAAAAAAGGAGCAATGCCATTCGTTGCAAGATATCTACTTTTGGTTTCCCCACACCGATAGTTCGTCGCAATTGAGGCATATGGAAACATTGCTGCAAATAGTTTAGTGTTGTCTTCAGCAGATCGGAAACTGTGATGATTGTTGATGGTTATCGTCCACAACACTTCGGCTTTCAACAACACATCTGTCCCACTTGCTGTTATTGTGGATTAGCTGATGATTCTTACTGAGGAAAGGGTCTGATCTGATGTTGATGAATTTGATGATTGCCGAACAAAGTCCGTAAGACTAACGACCAGCCTACTCGCTTTTCCCAATTCCACATATTTTTTTTTTTCTCTTTCCATGACTTGCAACCGCCGATTTGCCCATTGCATGAACATCAATGGTCTTTTTGCACACTTTACAGAAAAACGCATGTTTGTTGTCTCTGCATTCAGTGATCCAGCTTCCAT
This sequence comes from Conus betulinus, assembly GCA_016801955.1. Lineage (NCBI taxonomy): Eukaryota > Metazoa > Mollusca > Gastropoda > Neogastropoda > Conidae > Conus > Conus betulinus. The sequence goes on along the minus strand of JADBJO010001770.1, from coordinate 194,579 downwards.
ATTCTTCCTTCTGTAACCACAACAAATCAAATGCACAATTTCCCTTCGGCATGATGACAGATGCGACAGTATTGGACTTCACTGAGGATGAGGGAGCATGGCGCTTTTTGCTGGAGTCGAAGTGTGCATGTGCAAATGATAACCAACTATTGAATTGCTTCCCTTTGCTTGAAAGCACACGACACGCAAAACGATTTGAGAGGCGAAAATAGATGTCCGAAGTCTCGTTCGCGTTTGTTCTCCGATTCATCTTCAAATGTTACAGTTTTGGTCCTAAAACGATTTTTACGGGGATTTCAAGGGATGGTAGGGATATCTGCAGTTTTCAGGGGTTTTCATGGGCCTTTTTGACCCAGCTGAAATTTAAAGTGTTTTCAAGGGTCTTCAAGGGGCGTACAAACCCTGTAAAAAGCGCCATGATCCAAATGCAAAACGAGCCATCTATGGATCAGAAACAAAAAATCTTGGTAACCAAGATACAAGTAAAAGAGGCTACAGAGCCATTTACTGAATGGCTGTGCCACAAAACATGCTCCAATGTAAATTAAAGACGAGGCTAACCCAGGCATGTACATGGGCAACAAGTAAATACATATGAGCGTGGCATGACCGCTCAAACATTACATGGTGAGAGTTGGGGTCTCCACTGGAATCAGTTCAAGAGTGCACCACAAAACCCTCAAACTAATTTGGCGTGAAGTATCATCTGTGAGTGTGTAATGACACAGACACACAGCCTCCCAGTGTCAAGGTTGGTAGTAACAAAGTGTCTCTATGTCAGCAAAGTATTATAGTTTTTTCTGCAAGTGTCTTTTTTTATTTCTGACACATAAAGGAGAGAAAGGGTGCAAAAGTTCTACTTCGGAAAAGTAGCCTTGCAAGCTAGCGCTTTTGCTACACAGTTCAAAGCCTCCATATCCTCTCCTCCATAGACATCCTGACTGAGCTATCACTGTGCTACTTCTAAGACAGTGGGTCCCTGGAGAAGGCATGAATCACTCTAACCCTGGAAGCCAGGATGGCAAGAAAGCAGTTATTTTTATCACGAGGTTCAAAAGTGAGCATTCAGTGATGGATTTGAAGTCTCCAGAGGACAGATACTCCAGGACTAAGGGCAGGCTCCACTTCAGGCATCTCTTTGGTCTAGGGGAGCCCAAGGCAGCATAAGAGATCAATTCTGTCAAAAAAAAAAAAAAAAAAGATCATGGCTAATCTCTGCCCTTAAGCCTGAGGATTTTAGCAACTACCGCCTGAAAACCTCTCAAGGTGGTAGCTTCCCTTCCTGAGATCTGGAGGTCTTCAAGGAAGTGTGCATTGTCTTCAACTGTGACCAACACTGAGAAGACAACAACTTGAGAGCACCACCTTGCAAAGATTCTCTGTTTATCATCATAAACTTACATTCAAGAAACCTGTCGCCCCAAGAGTCATGCACATGCCGTTGTATTCAAGAGGGGAAAGAGCTATATGCCAGACCAGTGCAGGCTGACGGCCCAATCTCCTGGGACAATAACCTTAGCCTGCTGAGGCCAATTACAGACTTAACTTCCAATTCCTTGGAACAAAGGAAAGGAATGCTAAGAAATCTGAAGGAACTGAAAGAGTGATCTCCCTAACAGCATCTTCCATGAGAAAGAGACAATTACAGAAAGAACTGCAACCTTGGACAAGTCCCTGTGTCAGGAACCTGGTCCAAACTGTACTGTCATGAATAGGGGAGCCAAAAGGAAATCCTTGAGGTCTCAAAATTGGACAGTAACCCAAGTGTTAAATGAGATAGAGTTCTAATGAGAGAAAGAAGGAGCAAAAGACATTAGGGTAAAAGAGACCAGCCCCACTTAACTCCTTGAGATCACTGGAAAGGTAATTCCTGAACCATGACAAGGCACAAGACAGAAGCCTAAAAGGAGCCAAAATCTTTTAACTCATTCCTCCACTTCTGATATCATAATGATTTATTCTTCGCACAAACAAAACCATGACCATGAGAAATGCACATGAAAGGAAGAAAATATTCAGCAGGAGAAAAAAAACTTGCAGACTATCTTCAAGGTTATAACCAGGATCATCAATGCAGGAATTCCTGAAGGACAGACTGGTAACAAACTTTTTTTCTTTTTGCTGTCCCATCTTCTGTGACACCTCAGTGGCAGTGTACCCATGTTGCTCATTCTGGCACTCTGTCCACAGCCACAGACCCGTCAGTCCCGCTGCAGCCCCCAGCACCAGCAATCCACATGCAGCAGTCAATATTGAGCTGTCAGGAGGCAACCCACCAGTGGAGACACTGCACTGCTGCTGTGTCACTTCGGTGGTGTTCAGTGACGCCTGTTCTGATCCAACATAATCATGCAGGACACCACCTACTAAGCCCCCTACTGTCGACAATAACTGCTTAGATGTGGTTGATGGCATGAGCGTGCTCTTCCTCCGGAGGGCGCCACCATGTCCATCCAACAACAGCCCTCATAGACCCGCTGATACCGGTGACCCTGACGGAACCAAACCAAGGCCACAGATGTGAAGAGGACATCAAAACTGAGGACACCATGAGAGCAGGGCATGAAGGGCCACAGAATTTGAGAAGTTTTTTTTTTTTATGCTGATCGATGAGAATGAGGATGAAGATGATGATGATATGGATTTCCATTCTGGTCTGAGACTGCATGACAGGGCTGTACTCTCAATTCCTTTCATAATATATCCTGGTGTCAACCAGGCCGCGAGAAACAGACACCTGCAGTGCTGGTCTGGGAATTTGAGCAACACTCTCAGAGATGCATCCATTAAGTGGATGAAACTTGACTGTATGGTCCCAGTCTTCCCAAGTGAGCCCATAGCAAACTCTGGGTAGGAGCCGTTGGAGAGAAAAAAAATCCCACATGACTCTGATGGGATTGAACCCCCAACCTTCCAGCCAGGAATCCGCAATGCTAACCACTTTGCCACCGCATCAGCAGTTTCAGACACAGGCAGTAAGACAGTCGCTTATCTCCTCAAGTCAAGAGCAAAATGGAAGTTGAAAGGAACCAGTTGATGAAGTCACTATGAACCAAATTTCTGTATGAAGAATCTTGAAAACAAGAAACATAGAATTTTAAATGAAGACAGAAGGCGCGAGGGCAAATAGTGTGTCTGGATGACCATGTTTAACCTATGGATAAAAATGTGTGTGTCTGGATGACCATGTTTAACCTACAGATAAAATGTGTTCTCTTAAATAATGATTGGATGTCTTCTGGATACACGGCACTTACTTGCCGATAGCTGGAACGAGCGAAGAGGGAGTCAAGAAAGGCTTCAAAAAAGCATCACGAAACTGCCACACCTTCTAAGACGCTTTGCGGAAGAGAAACTGAATAGTACCAAACTCTTTGAAAAAAAGGGGATTAAACTCAAACCAAGCAGGACAAGGGGGCGAACAATCAAAACAAGAAACTGCAAGAGTACTTGTCACAAGACCATGCATTGCTGACCGCCGCTCTAACCTGAGGATATTCTCAACTATGGGCCCAATCATCATCATCGTATCATTTTTCAGCACAAAAACCCTTCTCGCCTTGCTCGTCAGACTCCCGCATTCACATAAAAAATTCCTTAATAGGAACAGACAGACTGCGACCAGTCCTCCCTGCTTGTAAAACTTGGGAGTTTGCCCTTCCGCACCAATGACCCCCATTGGAGTCGCCCCTTCCTGGAAGCTCTTCAAGTCAAAGCCTTGAAAGAAGGCAGACTCAACCTAGGCCTACCTGGTGAATGTTCAGATATCAGCTGCTCCTCATTAGCTAGCGTCCGGGGTAAACAGTGCACAGCCCACTGTGGGGAGAAGGTGGCCTGTCTTTGCTAGACTCAGGACCATATGATGGACAATAAAGCAGGAAACATCAGTCACTCCCCTTGCCAAAACTGGTGGACCTTCCAGACATTCAAGATATGAGTCAAAAATTGTGCGCCAGCCCGACTCTTGCACATGGAAGGAATGGAGAACAACTAGTGCAGCTGACACTGGTTTTATGCAAGCTGATGTCGTTGACGAAGCCAAGTGCAGGTTTGTTTGTATTTTCTTCATGGCCAAGAGGAAGTGCCTTCCTCTTACATTTGGAAGGCCGACTCAAATGACCGCTTCCGAGAATCCATGATGGAAACCAAACTCGAGAAGTCCAGTTGGCATGTTTCCTTGCTGAGGGAAAGGAAAAAAAACTGAATTCACTCACTCAGGGTGCAATATTGGGAACTTACTAAAGGAAGGTACTCTGTTGGTTTGTCTGTTAAAGGGAAAAGCTAGCTCTCCGCTCTCCTTTTTAACTTTTTTTTTTTTTTTTACTGGGAATCCTGTTGTTTGCTCCGCACCCAGTGGAGATTAGGCATTTGTTTGGTCTGGTAAATGTGAAAAAAAAAAAAAACTTTCTCCCTTTATGATAAAGAAACAATCTCTGCTTCTCCACAAGTCTCTGGAACAACTCACTTTTTGCGTTGAGATTGCTGTTCTCCTCTCCAATGGTGATGAATGTGGTGGCTGTACTGCTGTCGTCAGCGGCGGGGTCCAATGTGGACTGAGGAGGAGGAAAAGGAGTGGCCTTGCTCTCAACATCTGAGGGCTTCAGTTCAGCCAGGGGGGAAGACAAAGGCGTGATGCCATTCTTTGAGCCCTTCCCCTGGGCAGTCTCCCTGGGCCTGTGCGTCAGTTGTGGTGGGAGAGCCCAACATGGAGGCGATGACGGCTGGGGAGGTGAGATTCTGTAGGCTGTTGGTGCTGGCACTGTTGGCCATGCTGTCAGTGTCTGACTGCTGCAGGCTGGCCAGGCTACCACTGTTCACCATGCTGCCCACACCATTCTCTTCGTCCTCCCCACCTTCCTCTGGCTGAGGACCAATACATGACTGTCACAACACGGGAGCACACCTCTTCATTTACTTATCCCCCATCATTTTTTGTTTTCCTTTACAACCTCTTAACTTTTAAAGTCTTTTGTTGACATTCAAATATTTGTTTTTTTTCTGTTTAGTCTACATCTATCAACAAGAAGCAGAGTGGCATACCTCAGAATTACCATCTAACCATAATCATATTCACATCTGGACATGCACCACACCCAAAGGGCAATACACATGGCTATAATTGTATCTCAAAATAGTGTCTTTCATGTTGTTCACATCCCCCCCCCCCCCCCTTCCCCTAGTACAAGGCAGAGCAAAGTATATTCCTGATTAGAAAACAACAATGGAGCAAGAGTGCCAACACTTACTACTTTTTCTTTGTCAAGCTCCTCCAGCTGCTGCATTTGCATCTCAATCAACTGTTGCTGACGTTTCTTCTTCTTCTTTAACTTTTTTCTTCTTGTTCTTGGACATTTTGGCCTCTACTGCTTTCTCTTTCGGAGCTGTGCTCACTGAAAATAACCACAATTGAGGACTGTAAAGTGTAAGAAACATGATGTTATTTCCTTTATAATGTGCTGTTATAAAATCATGCTGCAGAAGTTGAGATCATACCATGGACAATTGCAACCTGTTTACAAGCGGTTTGTCACTGAGCATTATTTTTTTCTTTCCCACCTCACTCTCACAAATCAATTAAAGGAAAAAAATTTTAAGTAAACCAAACAAGCCCCTCTTCTGTAAATCATGGGAATTTTAAATACAGTCATCAAAAGCTGCTCCTTCAGCCGGATGGCCTACAAACTGATCTGATTCAGAAATCATCAATACCCATCTTGCACCAAATTTGAGAAGATAAGTAATTGCTTGTTCTCTATTTTTGCTTTCCTGTATGTTGTTTATATTGCCTGAAGAAGACCAAAGAAATTGAAACGTGTTGTGTTTTGTGCCATAATTTGTCTGCCCCTCTGGCCTGGCAGAGTAATGATAATTCCATTAATAAAAATTTGTTTCAATTTCCGCCTGCAAACCCTTCACTTTGAAAATGACAAAAAATGTTTTAAACTTTTTGAGGTCCAAAAATCACCTAACAATATAACTTTGTTAGTTGCAAAGTGAGACGACTGCAGGCGGAAATCTAAACAAACCTGAAATAAATGTTTATGAACTGCCAAGAGAAACATGGACAAACAAGTCACAAGACAAAACACGACATGTTTTGACCTCTTAGGTCTTCTTCAGGCAAGACACAAACAAATAGGACAATGAAAATGAACGAATTTGTCACTTAGCATTGATCTCTTCAGCACAAGGTAGGCGTTGAATGAAAATGAGGTTCATTCAACACCTACCTTGCCTGAAGAAGACTTAAGAGGTCGAAACGCATTGTGTTTTGTCTTGCGACTCGTTTGTCCACGTTTCTGTTGGCGGTTCTTTAACATTTATTTAAGGTTTGTTATAACTTTTTTTAGTTGTTGTGATACAGATTTCTGTCATATATCATTATAATAAGGATGAGAAGATCTACCTAAATATGAAATACATCAGTTTGTAAAGAATATTTCATGAAACTACTCTGGAATATCCACGTCATTTCAAATACATTCTCATAACCACAACAAAACTTGCGCAACTGAAGACAAATTCATGTAAATCTACTTATTTACAGTGCAAATCATTTACAAATTTCCAAACGGGCCAGCTCCTAACCCTAACCCTGAAAAAAATATTGTAGCAATCTTAGGAATCCTGAAATGGTCATAAAAGTCCTAATGCTTAGATTGGGACACCATTTTTTCACGCCAAAAGCTGGGCAGCCAATCTGGTGGTAGAGGCAAAACAATCAGAAGGAATGCTTTTTGAAAATGGACAACAAAAACACCACACACCTTTGTCAGAGTATTCTTTTGTGGAATGATAGATATTTGTGACAGAGTTCTGCCCAGGAAGTATTCATGCAAATAAACTGGTGGACTCTTTATGAAAGAACACAAGGGACCTCAGGTGTTTTGCAAGTGCTAGGTTAATTGTCTGGAAATCTGGAGAGCCTGAGACATCTCTCAGATCCTTATTTGCATGCCAGTAACTGTACTTGAATGAGCATATTTTGATATATGATCATGAATATCTTTGGATACATCTACGGGCCCCTCTTCTTTTTCATGATTGCTTGTACGTATGTTTTCAGAAATTCACATGATTGTTTCTATGTACATCAAAATCTTAGCAAAGAATTCCTGGGTATGTCATAGTAAGGGAAATGCTTGCAATCTATGAATTACAATAATAAACATCTGAACAGCACTGAATTTTAATACATTGATGAATTGTATCTTCCTCTCTGATGATTTATTACTCAAGCTTGTTAAGATTCTAATGAATGAGTTATCATGAATAATCCATTCACACACTGTTCTGTTGAATATTTTCTTTTTTCAATATATCCTACTTTTAAGTAAATGATGACAAAAAATGAAAGTCAAATGGTTAAAAACAATATCAAATTGTCTACTTTTACCACACAAATCTGCATACACTACCTTTTAGAAATGTCAACAAACAAAGACTTAACATTACAGCTGGCTCATTAGCATGTCATTTAAACAAAAAATGATTTGGTCAGCAATCTTTTATGAAGCGTTTATATCAGCTATGGACTTGATCAATCAAATTTATTTTTAAAAACAATCAGCCACTGAAACTTCCGTTTACAGAAAACACACAGGCAGATACGGAGGTGTCATGACAAATCATTAAAACTCACCTGCTGAACCAGGTAGCTTCAAGCCAAGTCGCTGCCACTCAAAGGCATCAGCAGCCAGCTTGCGAATGTAGTTGTCATCACACAAAATCAGGATGTTCTCTGGTTTGATATCTGTATGGATGATCTTGCATTTGGAATGCAGGTAGTTCAGGCCTTCTAAAACCTGGAACAATTTCATGTGCCATCCTACGCTATGATACTGCTAGATAAACCTGAAAACAACAACAAAAACATGAAATGTATACACCACATGCTAAAGAAATGAAAACAAAACACAAAACCAGGCAGAGACAGAGACCCAGAGAAGGAGATACTGACTGTGGAAATGACATTAAAATTTTCCCTATTTGAAATGCAGTCATCTTTCACTGTTTAAAATTAAAACTTGCAAGGTTTGCTTTGTTAAATACTATTTCATCTGTTGGTAAAAATCATGATGACAAACTAAAAAGCTAAATGTCAATGATTTACTAGCCACATACTAGCCACAACTGATACATTGTGCTGTTTGTTCTTCTTCCATGAATAAATAAGCAACATAATAACAAAATCCCTTCCATTTACTCTGAAACAGCATTCATTATCATCACTTATATTTAGTGCATTTGTGAAAGATGCACACCTTGCAGGCATTTGGAAGTACATGAAAATCATAGTTATCTTAATTTAGAGAATTGCCACCGCAAGAAAAATGTTACCAATGAAACCATTTGTAACAGTTTAAATGGAGAATACAAGCAATGAAGCATAAAATTTGAGAAATGATTTGGGATGGGGAAAAATGATGGATGCTTTTGAAATCAAATCAATATCCCTTCACCAATTCAAAACTATTGGAAATGTGAAACAAAGACTACGAAATAATATGATGGAATTACTGGATACAAGAGTAAGAGGGAAATATGCATCAAGATAAACTACCATGAATCAAATTAAACAGAGCAAAACTGATGACCATTACAGCACTGACTGATGCAGTTTCTCCTGAAAGATTGTCACTGTGCAAGGCATACTATTCACTGACATATTCATGTCAGTGAATAGGTATGCCTTGCACAAAACACATACATGTATGTTTTCAACTGGAGATGTATTTACATTACATTATCAAGGGAGAGACTGGTAGAAATTGAAAATAAATATACAGGGGGACCTGGGGATGCTTAGACCCTTGTGGCATGCAGCTGCAAAAGTGTTCAGGGGGGCAAATCCTTTCTCCACCAAAGATGATCATGCATGACTAAATTTAAACAATTTGAAGGGCGGCTCTTCTGTGTATGAAATTTAAAAACGAAACAATTACAATACAACAAAGAAACACAGAAATCCTATTCCAATGTGTTTTACTTGCAGGCCTTCTTGCAGTGTTTGTCCTCAGAATGGACACACACGCTTGTCGACAGACCTAAACTTTAGCTCAGATTACACCAAATACCCAAGCAATACACTTGTACAGCTTATAATGATACTGATCGCACAAACAATAGCTAGCTCTCAGCAACCCTTTTCCACAAGCCAGAATGAGACACACTGTTACACAGAATACCATTTCCAGACCTGCCAACCCCCTAAGAGACCAATGAGTAAGAACTGAAGCTCAGTGAGGCAGAAATGTGTAATTTCAGAGAGCTAAGAGTAATCAAGTGCGACACTTAACTTTTTTCAAACAAAACAAGATGCAAAGAAATTGTTCACAATTTTTGTGAACTTTACTTTTCTTTAAAAACAAGCTTTTCTTTTGAGTGTCACAAGAAATCTTTACAAATTATGAAAATGTAGGATACACTGGAAACACATGCGAACATATGCAATGACACCTTTGTTCTTGCCAGTCATCACATTTGCATTATCACAAACCAAGGACAGGCAGTTCTGCCATGGCACACCAAGGCCTGATAGTGCACCAGAAACAACCTCAAAAATGTCCTCCCCTGTTGCTGACTCTGTGCATGTGGGGTTAGCTATCAGCTCAGTGGCGATTGTGTCATTTTTTAAGTATCGCACCATCCCAGGAAAGAATCTACACCCCCCCCCCCCCTTCCTGACTTCCATCAGTCCCCAACACAAATGGTCCATTCTGCAGTCCCCCATGGCAAGGGTCCTCACAATGTGTGTTGTCTTTGTTCGACCGCTCTTGAACTGTTTGGTGATCTCCGAATCTGAGAACGCTTCTTTAAAAAGCTGAGATGCATGGTCAGCTGCGCTAAGAGCGATGTTGTGCTCGACGAAAATACGGCCACCCATGCTTCAGCCCGAATGACCCTTTTCCTCATTTCATCCTCTTTTGAAGTGTCTACAATCTGAAAAAACTGTGTGATGCTGAAAGAATTCGGTGTGTTAGAGGAATTGATGTGCTTGCGTGACTAAGGTGACGCTTCACATCCACCATCCCGCCATGGAAAATTGTGAAGTCCAATTTGCAAGTGGTATACCTTACACCTTTAGCCGAAGGTCGTATGCAGGGGAACTTTTCCGAGTATTCTTTTTGGGACTTTGACCAATTTTTTTTCTTTTTCGCATCTTGTCCAGAACTTGCTGCTCCACGTTTCGACATTTTCGTAGCTACAACTTCAAAAGGACGCCAACTTCGCTGAATGGTAAAGATGGTGAAACGAACTGCGCATGACCAGAAATGCTTCTGGAAGATTACTGGTTATACCCACGGCATTGTACGTGTCTGTACATAAGCCTTTTTTTTTTTTTACTGTCCCAACCTCTGCGTCACCTCCAGAGGCAGTGCACCCATGCCGCTCATTCGGACACCCCGTCCACAGCCACAGCCTGATCAGCCCCGCTGCGGCCCCGGCCATCCACAGGGGGCAGTCAATGTCAAGTTGTCAAGAGGCAACCCACCGGAGGAGACACTGCACTGCTGCCGAGTCACTTCGGTGGTGTTCAGTGGTGCCTGTTCTGATCTAACATACGCAGGACACCACCTACTAAGCCCCCTACTGACGACAATAATTGCTTAGTCGCTTAGCCAGCGCGAGTGAGCTCTCCCGCTGGAGGGCGCCACCACATCCGTCCAACGACAGCCCCCATGGACTCGGCAATACTGATGACCCCGACAGAACCAAACCAAGGCTACAGACGTGGAGAGGACAAATATGCTTGTTTTCAATTGGCAGTATCTATGAATAACGCGTTTAGAATCAGATGAAAATTGTGAAGAATAAAGAATACAGTTTCCTTTTGAACTCTGTGTTGTTTATTTGCGTTTTTGCAATAGACGGTACGATGATTGTTTTTATTCCAAATACACCCATCCGTTCACACGAAAACGAAGCGCGTCACACATCCGAAGCGTCGCAGGCGCCATTTGGCCGAGCGTTCGAACTACACTGTGTCGAAAATCAACACATACAATGTGTTCATAATCGAAGTTTTTATGAGGCTTGTTACAAGTGTTGTCTTTCCAGCGTCGTTGCTAAAAAACTTGCGAAAAAAACATACACATTAACGATGCGCTAGAAAGGCCGTTCTCTCCCGCATTCATTGGTGTATCAAGCTAAGATTGGTTGAATGCTCGCAAAGCGCAAGCCAATCAAAGCGAAGGTACCAAATGCAAACATTTGCTCCTTGTCGAAGATTTCAAAAATGGCGGAACGAAGCCGAGATCCGACAATGACCGAGTCGAATGCGCTAATCGTTGTTGAATTGCAAGACGCACTTGGTAAGATAACGCATGTAATAACAAACGAGAACATTAATGAAACGATTCAATTATTTTAATTCGCTTAATACTGTGCCAATGCTTAGTTATTTTGTTCGTAATTCAGCCGGTGTTCGTCAAGATTAAACAGGTCGGAAAAGTCCCACGCGTTGCGCCGTTCGAAGCGATCGTATTTTTTTTTAAAGACAAACTAATGAAAATAGATATCAGTAATGGGCTTCACTTATGTCGATTCATGTATTTGTGAAATGGTTACTGATTCCATTACACGATTATAGAGAAAATCGTAGTTAAAAACACCTGTTTGAGACAGATATTCGAACCGGAAGCCACAACCGCGCGTACAAGACGGTCCGAGGCTTTGAATTCTGAAAGCACTGTCTTCTGATAATGACCATCAATCGAAACACCGATCATTACTGTCATACTCGATGTGGAAAGCGTGTTTGGTGGTAAAGAGAGAGAGAGAGAGAGAGAGAGTCTGAAGTTGAACAGTAAGGAGGGTGTAGTGGGGGGGGGGGGGGGGGGGGGGGGGGGTCACTGTCGAGTCAACCTGACTCAACAAAGTTTAGCTTAGCAATCAAATTTTTTTTCCCTAGTGTATTTGAAATTTCTGTAATTGAACTGTATGGATTTGCTTTCTCCCCCCTCCCCACCCCTCCCCTCCTTACTGGCAAACACAGCAAGGTTTTGAACACTTAGTGATTACTTTCAAGTAAAACTGCTAGAATATAACTACAGTAGCATTGCATTGCCAAGACATTACTTGTTGTGACAGTAACATTTATGATATTTTTTGGTGATTGTATGTATGATATTTTTTGGTGATTGTATGTTATGCTCCACAGTTATGTATATTGCTGTAACAGCACAAACATACTGAATAAACAGAGTAGTTGATAAAAAGGTAGAGTCCAAAATAAAGTTAAATCTTTCTTTAATTCTACCTTTTGTTAAAAAAAAAAGCATTATGATGCATATTTATGTTCTTTTACATTCACAATGATTAATCAACAAGTTCATTCAAAATCATAATGATGAAGTACTTAACATGTTATTGGCAATGCTTAAAAATCACACCCTGTCGACAAAATAATGTGTTGCAGAGGATGTACCTTTTGTTTACAAAGAACATGCAATACATTTTTGCTTACAAAGAACAACAGATACTAAAATTAAATTATAAGGAATGGACAGAGAGCAGTAACACACACACACACACACACACACACACACACACACACACACACACACATATCACACAATGATGAAGAAACAGAAAGGGAAATTTACATAAAAAAAGCATGCACTCATAGTTAAGATAAGTGGTCCTATGCCATGTTTTTTTTTTTTAGTAATTTCACATACACACACTCACACACACACACACACACACACACACACACACACACACAATGATGAAGAAAACAGGGAAATTTACATGAAAGCATGCACTCATAGTTCAATTAAGTGGTCCAGTTCCATGCTTTAATTATTTTTTTTTTTTTTTTTAATTACACGCACGCGCACACACACACACACACACACACACACACACACACACACACACACACACACATGATATCGCACAATGATGAAACAGACAGGGAAATATACATAAAAGCATGCAGTCACAGTTCAGTTAAGTGATCCTGTGCCATGCTTTAATGTTTTTTCTTTCCTTTCCTTTTTTTTTTTTTTTTAACTGAGAAAATGCATCCACATTTTTTATATAATTTGTTTAACCTTTGCCAGAGCTTGTGGGTGAAAAATTTACCCAGACTGTCATTTAAATCTTCAAAACTAACTCAGTTTTCATAATATGTAACTAAGTTTTATGACTTTGTTCATTATGTATTTGTGCTTGCCCCCATAAATATTGTGGTGGTTTTTTGGTGGTAAATAAAGGAGTAAGTAATAAAAGCTTATAATCCTCGTCAGATACTGTGGGTGGCATGTCATCCATACCAATCAAAGAAGCATTCTCACATGCCAGAGCTTGTGGGTGGCTGGTCACCCATAACCTTCATATAGGCCACAGCCTTTACCTAACATGCCAGGGTTCGTGGGTGGCTGGTCCCCAAAACCTTTATATAGGCCACAGTCTTTACCACACATGCAGTGTGTTCACTATTGGCTGTGTTGTAAGTTGGAGAACCACCAGACCAGGATAAAGTGGATGAGGTGTGAGCTGTGTCTCCACTTCAACTTTTTCCTGAGGCAGAGCAGTTGGGCTGGGGGACTGATGAAGTGATGGTGACCGAGGAAGAGATGGAGACATAAGAAGTTATCACCCATTTTGAGGATGCATTCATGCTGCATTAATGATGAAATCAATGAACATGCCACTGACTGCCTTCTGGAAGACTTGTCTTTACCAAAATTGGCCAGAACGTAGTTTTCTATGGTGATGATTTGGCAGTGTGTCACAGATCCACTCTCCTGAGAAAGTAGACAATTTTCTGAAGAAATTTTGCTCTTGCAAACAAAACGCTTGTGTGGGCAATCAAGACAGACACAATTTTAGTGCAAAGCGTATTTTTGTTTGCCAGTGACTTCAACATAGTCTCCAAAACAACCACTGGCCATGCCTGGTCTGTTCCAATTAACAATGAACTGTGCCTGAAGTATGCTGCATACAAAAAGAACAATGTATGTAGTCAACCCTATCTGCCCGTCTGCAAGAGTGTACTTCCCACCCTTATCGTAAAGTGACCTTTTGTTTGGTGGATGCCAGCACTTGTCAGAAACAGCAAAAATAACATTATTTTATAAATAACAATACAGACAACATCATACCAAATTTTTGTTGAAAAATCTGTCAGTAAGTTTTGAAAAACTGTCGGTTTTAATTTGGACATCATCATCATTCCGCCCCTGCTGGCCACTATTCTAGTACAGGAAATAAAATGTTAGGTACAAAATAACAAAAAATCTACACTTTGATTCACAGGAAATACTGTATAGAAACTGTATGCAAAATTTGAAACAGTTCATGAAGTAGTTTAGAAGTTATAGCAATTTTAAGTGTGGCGGGCGATTCTACCCCCATTTTTTTTTTCCGCCGTCCAAATTGCAATATATATCCTGTTTTTAGCACAGAAGTTTTCACAAATGTTTTATAGCAGATACCTCAGAAAAAAATGACTTTGCTTTAGTACAACTTAGAGAGTTAGAGAGTTTGTCCAAACCACTGGAAACTCTGAAATGGCTATTCTTACTGTGCTGCAGTGCTTCAAAGTAGCCACATCATGCAAATTCGAAAAAGTCGCTGAATTGCAATTTGTTACAAGTTTAACACTTTATCACACAAAAGCCATGCAAACTGAACCCCCTGAACTTGCTTGATCAAAGAGTGTAAGTTGTATAGATTGAGACACCAATTTATAACCAGATGTATCAATCATGTATGATACTATTGGCTTTCAAACTTGGAAGATATCTCATTTTGTCAGGTGCATAAAAACGTCGCAACTTTAAACTGCAATATCTCGAAAACGACTGAAAGATAGAGACTTCATTCTTGTTGTGTTTTTATATTTTTTCCATTTACTTTGCAATGATACAGATCTGCATCCATTTAGTGGATGAAACTCGACTGTGTGGTCCCAGTCTTCCCAACTGAGTCTGCAGCAAACTCAACTCTGGGTAGGAGCCGGTCGGGATAAGCCGATTTTTTCATCGTTTTTTTTTTTTTTTTTTTTTTTTTTTTTTAACTTTCAATGTGTAATTTTTTGGGCTAAATGCGTAAGGGCATAAGATTTATCACTTGGGCATAATGAATTACACGAAATGCGTAATGGTTGGCAGGTCTGCATTTCCACAGCCTTTCGTTCCCATCTCAAGCTTTCTGGACTATCTCAAAGGCTTCCGTATTCCCCAAAATTCGCACCTCACTTGAAGAAATTTCAGGCACAACAGCAACATGAAAACAGCACAAACTGAATGTGATCTCTGGATGGCCAGTCCAGGAAACTGGACACTCAAATGAGTGATAACGTCCATGGATTCATTTCAATTAACCCTCTTGACATCGAGCGCCCGCTAGCACCCGGCCGGAAATCACACAGCCAAACGCTGAGCGCCTGCCAGCGCCCGGTAAAAACACGTGGCAACAATGGGCGCCGCCATGTTTCTCGTAGAAAAGGAAGTCTCGCGAGAACGTGACTTCCTTCTTCCTGTAGCCATTTACTTCCGTTTGCAAAAAAAACCGCGAGTCGATACGTGCCGTGGTTTTCGAGTTTCGAATTTTTAAAGTTTTGAGGTCGAAATGCCGTTTTTCACCGTGGCTAACCTTGAGTTCTGCCGTTCTATAATGAGATTTAGTGATGGAGATACTGTGTTTTGTAGAATTTACGGCATAAGACTTAATGAAAATGCTGGGTAATGAAGCTTAGAGTGACCTAGATTTCGACTGGGATGAAGTTCCAGGTATGATGAACAACAATTCGGAAGAAAGTTCTGAAGAAGATTTTTTTTTTATTTTCCGAGTAAATGGCTCATGTGACATTCTTCAAACTTACGATATAGCAACATATATATTCGTAGGAATTTTTAAAATTATTTTCATTTCGTTATTTCCTTTCCTCTCTTTTAAATTAATTTTTTAATTGGGTAACCATGTTCAAATTACGGAGTTACTTACCTTGCCGACGGTTTTCGGTGTAACTAAGCTCAGATAAGTGCATACTGAAGAGGGTTAAGACCATGTTGTAACAGCTCATATGCACAATACAGTCATCAGGATTGATCACTCTTGATTTTTCATTACTTAATCAATTTTCCCCCCTTTTCCTTCTACTTTTTGTCCCTTCTTAGAACACTGAAAATACAGAATTCCTTTTTTCTGGTTTTACAATGGCGGAAATCCATCCTGAGGCATGAACAATTTCATCCATGCACTGCATATAACTAAAAATACACTGAACAGGGTCATTTAAGAATGGAAAAAAAAAAATCACTAAGTAATAAACCCACATACCTGTCTGATGATCAGCTTGACATTTTGGACGGGGATACCCTGGTAGTTAGAACGTATGATCAGTTTCAGCAAGTTGTAGCCCAGTACCTCGAACACCATGCACACGTCTGGCATTGTTAAAGATAACACAGACTAGGAAGTGAGTGGGAAGACAGGGTAGGATGAAGGTGCGAATGGTGAAATCCTACAGTTACATACATAGGTATTCTCAGAAAATTCTGAAAAACAGACCATGAATTGTGTGAGCATCAATTTTTTCTATACAGACAGATACAGAGAGATAGAAACTGGGAAGGAGGGACAAGAGAAAGTTGGAAAGAAAGAAAAAGCATGTAGACCAGAGAGAGAGAGAGAGAGAGAGTGAGAGAGAGAGAGAGAGAGAGAGAGAGAGAGAGAGAGAGAGAGAGAGAGAGAGAGTGAGAGAGCGAGAGAGAGAGAGAGAGAGAAGAAATGTAAGATGTCTAGACTTGCACATTATTATTCTTCACTGTTTCATTGTCTTCATCATCTCTATGATCTTGGCTTGATTTTTTTTTTTTTTTTTTTTTATGGAATTGATCTCATGTGCCCACCTGTACATGTCCAATGAATGCATCCCGTTTTACTGACCACAACCACTGAAAGTAGTATGTCCATTCTAAAGCATATCTCTCTCCTCTAATTTGAAGAGAACAGGCAACAACATGAAGAACTCTTGTTTAATTTTCATGTTTGTCAGCAGTTCTACACAATAGCGCTGTTGATATCTTTTACTGTTTTCTGGCATGAAAGTAAAACACAAGAGGTGGACTGCGGAGGGGATGGATATAAGCAAGGATACGAGTTCCATTTACACCTGAAATTTTGAAATCATCCAACAGCTGCACTGACTTCTCTCTGGCAGGATCTTCTTCATCACTGTTTCGAACCTGCAGCAACATAAATGATCTGTTTTAATACAAACACAAGACTGAACTATTTACAGTTGTAAACAACCTGCAAACTTTACTGGGAATAAAATCTGACACAGACATCCAACAGGACACACACATTCATTTACAGGTTTCCACTTCACAACATATCATTGTTGACCTTACCATTTTGTTTAGAATAATCAAATCTTACTATCCACTGGCAGTTCTTGGATGTTATCAAAACACATGAAACTAAAATTGGAATTTTTACCTTTTCCACAATTATTCAGTATTCAAAGCACAAGTTTTCAGAATTCTGAAGCAAAACTCAGAATGTAAACAGGATGTCCAATACATACTTTCTCCTATGCACCTAGAGAATTAGTTTCTAAGGACAAATACAAAATATCTGACTGTTACTGTTCTTATATAGCAGACACTGACTTTCACAGTGTTAACATATTCTTGTGAGTTTTTGGTTTATAACTTTTCTTGCTTTGCATCTTTTTCAGGAGGTAAACATAGGGGCAAGCATGTCTAAAAATCCTCATACCTCCTTTCATGTTAACACTAGAAAGTTCTGAACCACACAGATCTTCACAATCAGAAAAACCACCACCTTACTCATTCAAGAGTTCCAATTCTGCTCAATGACCAGAAGACAAAAATGATGCGCGACGCAATCTGATCCTATTGTACTAGATTCTGGGTCAACCACATGATTAGCATATTTGAAATATAACACAATTGAGTCCTTTCATGATGTTCAGATGCTTTCTTGTGAAAAAAAAATCTATTTTCATAGCGGTTCTGACAAATGCATAGCAATGTAGCACGCAATAAATTCATTGGTAGACAATGGACATTCGGTAGCAGTTGGCAGCTCTGCAAGGGTAGAGTTTTCAGATGTGATGCAATTAATGCTAGAAGACACCTGCAAACCCCATCCCACTTCCTGGCATCTTCACTATGATCTTTGTCACAATGGACATAAGCCAACAAATGATAAAACAGGAACGAGACCAAGACTGAAAATTACAAATGATGAGATATGGATGACACTGCAAATTACTATAAATACATTTAAATTAAAAACAACTTAAAAAAAAAAAAAAAAGCCATACTCAAGAAAGTGCAAACTCCAAAAGAATCATAGTTGGCAGGACTTCTCAAACCTAAACTGACAAATATCATTAACTGCAACATTTTGCAATATTTTGTGTCAGTCCTAAGAAGATAAACAATGTGTTAAAAATGAAAACATTCACTTACACATTTGAGAAGTTTGATCTCATCTAGAGCTGTTTCTGTGTAATGCTGAGCACTTTTCACAACCTTCAAGGCTACAAATCTTTTGCAGCTGCAACAGAAACACACATTTAATTTAAAACTATTGACAGCAGAGCTTCAAAAATTAACATGCAAACAATGACATTTAAGAGATTCAACTAAACCAGTAAATACTCAATAAGCCATGTCTTAAGATGAATGTTTTTCTCAAACAATGACCACAAAGCCAACAGAAGAAACAAACAAAAAAAATTTTTTTTTTGTTTTAAAACAACAAACGAAAGACATTAGAAACAGGCCAAATAATGAATATGGCAAACAAAAATCAGAGGTCACTGGAAACTAATACAAAGCATACAAGCAATGAAAAGGCATGAAGAGCCCCCCACTCTTCTCCCCCTGCACTGTGGGCAGTGGACTGGATGGGTTGCACGTTCAGGTCCCGAGGGAGGTATTTAGTTGTGGAATTTTTCTGCGCTAATCAATCCTTCCTGAGAATTGTTGAATGTGCTAAACGCTCAAATGAAAAGTCTGTAACCAAAGTTGTTTGGCGCAGCATTTCATTACATAGTCCAGCAGCGCAGCAATGTCAATGGAATCAAAGCATCCTACACCAAAAGCACGGCACTTTGCAGTTCTGACAGTCAATTTCCATCCACTGCAACCTTAACAGATGGGCTTCAGATATCCTTCCTCAAATTTCCTGGCAAAAGCAGCATGATCTACTGATGGGCCTCAGATATCCTTGCTCAAATTTCCTGACAAAAGCAGCGTAAGTCTATCGCTTCAACCTGGCTGAAACTGGGATATCTTATGATATGAAGCATAGAGTACATCCCTCTTGTTTTGCAGTCTCACACTAGCTTGTGTGACCTTGCATTTGTCCATGGTATAAAAAACTGAGAAAAGACTGAGTTCTCTAGTGGTATACAAATGTTGAGAAAAGCATGCGCTCCCTATCTACAAGATGTGTAATATCCTCATCTGCATGTTATTCTTCAACAGTGTTCACACCTGATCTGCATTTTGTTATATGTGTCTCCTCCTCTCTGCCTTTCAATCTTTTATCAAAAACAAATGACAATGTTCACATTACATGGATGTGTCACATATGTCTCCTTCTCTCTGCCTTCCAATCTTCTTTTATTAAAAACAAATGATAATGTTCACATTACATGCATGTGTCACACATGTAAAACCTTACTAAAACTAAAAAACAATTGTGTATATGCATGTGTGTGTGTGTGTGTGTTGGGGTGGGGGGGGGGGGTGGGGGGGGGGCCCCACATGTACTTGTGTGTGCGTAAGACAAACATTTCTGAATTTCACTGTGTCAGTGTTCCTGTGTGTGTATATTACCTGTATCATTATATGCATGAAGAAGTGCGCATTATTAAAGAAAACTGTTCTGAAGTTAGGTGTCTGTTCTGCCAATATCTGCACCATAAAATGTAAAATCAAGTATTTGGCTAACTGATTCAATGATAAAATTGACAAAACTCTTCCTGCATTCAATCACCACTTCTTTGACTATTTTTACATGAATCAATATTTAAACCATTCCAGACTGAATACTTGATAGAGATATAATAAAGTGAACAGTCTTCGCATTCATTTCCTGTCTTTGCATAATGTACAACAGTTCAAGGGTTGTAGGATGTAATAAACAAGGCCTATGCTTATCCCTACCGTTCTTTCACAGTATGACTATAATCTACTTTAAAAGAATTAAAACCTGAAAATATCACAAATCTGTACTAAGAACTCCAAACACTGACCAGCTCTGAATCATCTTTAAGAACATGAGAATAAAGCAAGAGGAAGAAACATCCAATCTCATGCCAGCATGAATCCACAAAACCATCCCTCCCCCTAAATCAAACACTAATAGTTGTAAGCAACAAACCTCAGTCTATTACCTTTAACAATCATCACCAAGCTATAAACTGTACCAAACCTGAAAGCCAACCAAACAGAACCACAGTCTCCAAACCAACCCACAAAACCAAGACAAATATGTGTCAGGAAATAACAACCTGAGATCCCAGCACAGCCACACTGTAGAGAAGTGTCCCCATCCTAGCTTCCTGACCACATGGTATCGTCCGTTGAACAGGTCTCCATTCTTTACTGGATGGTATCCACCTGCACAAAGCATGCATGCCCAATCAACTCATCTCACACATGGCTGCCTTGTCAGAAACAAAGAGAACTGGTTCTAGATATCTAGGCCTAAAAAAAAAGTTCTCTGTTCCTAGACTTAAAGTACAAGTGTAAGAGAGAGGGGGGGGGGGGGGGGGAGGGAGCATTATTTCCTAAATGCTGGTGTTTATAAAGAGGCTTCGACCAGACAACAATAAACGCAGTCTTCTTAATCCAAATCTATTCTTGATTCCTTGATTGTAACCACTTCTCTATCTAGCCAAGACTACATCCCCTAATTTTTTTTTCGCTTGGATCAAGTGCTGAAATATCTTGTCTCACTTGCATAATTTCTTTGACACTGTCCTTTCTACTGACATTCCGTGGTGCATTCCATGTTGTGTACCACTCACAGTGAAACATGTTCTTTTAGAGTGTTGGGACTTGCAAGATGTGAGACATAAGCATTTTAGAGCAGATTCCATGAAAATGTTGTTCAGAGATGTTCCACCTGGTGCGATGTTTGAAATTTTTGAAAGAGATCAACATTTTCACCTGATCTAAATTCAACAGAAGAAAGCTTTTTTAAACGAAATTTCCGGTGCATTTTTAAAAAATGTATTTGAAAGGACTGTGTGAATTTTTTTTTTTTTTTTTTTCAAAATGACTTGTGAGTTGACACTGACTTCAACACGGTGACAGCCCTGATATGGTCCTTTACGGTCAGCTGGGCTCTATAAATATTTCTCTCTCCTTTATCACCTACTGGCATGCCAACTACAGAGCACAGAACTGAAATCAAGAAAGATCGCCCAGATGATGAAGAAATCAGCTTTTAAGCACTAGTGGTCACATTTTGTTGTAGCATGTCAACCAATTCTGTGTTGTTTACAAGCAGAGAAAAACAGAGCCCTTGATGAGATCATGCTGAAAGCAGTCTGAAAACTATTGGCAACTCATCTCAACAATGATTTTCAGATTTCTATACGCCTGATTTATCACCTGATTCTCAAAAGTGGCATCTCTCTTTTGCTGGAAAAGCCAGAGGGAATTCTGTACAAGCCTGAAAGGAACAGAACAAATTGTGCTGAGCCTGAAGGGTGATTTTCAGATTTTTTTTTAATGTGACAGAAGAGCCTAAAAGCGCACACCAACTTATACTGTGGATGGACAATGGGAAAAACCCACTATAGTTGCTTTATTCAGACACAACCGAAAAAGGTCACCGACTTAAATTTCAAGCAGTGTTCTTGTCACTGATTTTGTGATTTCGTAAAATGTTGATTTCATGAGTCTCAGCTACATATCAGCAACTAAAGTTCTATCTGAAAATCTAGGAATGGCATCTCATGCAGGTAACAACTGTCTCCAAAACTACGGACACCTGTACTTACGACTCATAAAGTACAAACACTCACACTCATAGTTCTACTAGAAACTTGAACAAACCCAGCTACCAGCTGACTGATCTGTGTGCATAAGTAATGTTAATGTAACCTAGGTGACGATACTTTGTACATGTTTTAAGTATGTGGATGCCAATATATGTATGGGATATATGGATGCCAATGAAAGTAAGAAAAATCTGGCATGCATTTATTTTTTCTCCTTTCATAGTACAAAGGTACAAATTTTTGTTTTTAAAGTTTGTTAAGCGCTTGACAAAAATATACGGTTCCTGAAAAATTAATGCCTCTAGCATTTTATTTTTCCAAATACAAAATCTTTAGCATATAACTGGTGACTGCTACAGATCTTTCACCCTCACTGTTTAAACTGCAAACATGAAAGCAGAGCCTGGAGTGTACTCGTACTCATGTATCAACAAGCAGGCAAACAATTTTATGACAGTATGTTTCTAAAAATAGGAATCTGTATTCATATTGAGCAAAAAGTTTGTTTTTTTTTCTTTTTTAACTATTTGTCAACCTATTTTACATTTCTAGTTAATCACAAAGTTTTACAAAGGACTGCACGCACTTTACCACAAAACCATTTGATGTCTTACAGCTGATCAAACTATGACTCAAGAGCCAGACTGAAGAACTCGTTACTTCAGTGTCTATTTTGACTGAGAAGGCAAAGGCCAAAATAACAGAATCTATGGAAAGGACAGAAATAACCCAGTATGTGTATTTGCCATTTACTTATGACAAAAAAGCTCATTCACTCCAGTTTTGGGTTAATCTGACAAGAGGCTACTCACCGCATTGGATACATGTTTACAAGAAAATGTACAAAGATCCAAGACCAGTCAATGTCTATTCTCCTTGTACACCCTCCCCAACAAGGAGCTTGAAAACACCAAAATGCAAGAAAAAGGGATAGCCGCCCTAATCATGGTCTAGATGAGGTCAGCCAGCAATTTATGTCTGCCCTAATGATTTCAAGTGATCCCATTTCTCTTTGATGCAAAGAAATTAAAAAACATTTTGTTAATTCATGCCTTACACTACAACATGAAATCCCATTAAAGCAACGACAATAACAAAACATACTTTGCAATAATCACGAGGATCTTCCTGTTCATCATCATCAGAGCCCAAAATTTCCTCATCTTCTTCATCTTCAAAGTCTTGCTCATGTTTCTTGGACTCATCAAACCTGAAAAAAAAAAAAAAAAGCAAGCAATAAATCAATGCGTAACTATAAACGCAAAGTTAGACGGTACTGTGCAAATTTTGTCTCACCACACCTCAGTGAGTCAGAAGAATGACATTAATAATTTAGTCACCTGGAGAATGAGGAAACAAACACAAAACTATGGCTAGCAAAGAACCTGTACACAAAATCCCAGAAAGTAAAGAAATCTCAGAAAGAGGGCAAATGTAGCAAAAAACAAAGGTGGGGATGGGGGGGGGGGGGGGGGGGGGTGGGGGGGGGTGGGGGGGGGTGGGGGGGGGGGGGGGGGGGGGGGTGGGGGGGGGGGGGGGGGTGGGGGGGGGTGGGGGGGGGTGGGGGGGGGTGGGGGGGGGGGGGGGGGGGGGGGGGGGGGGGGGGGGGGGGGGGGGGGGGGGGGGGGGGCGGGGGGGGGGGGGGGGGGGGGGGGGGGGGGGGTGGGGGGGGGGGGGGGGGGGGGGGGGGGGGGGGGGGGGGGGGGGGGGGGGGGGGGGGGCGAGGGGGGGGTGGGGGGGGGGGGGGGGGGGGGGGGGGGGGGGGGGGTGGGGGGGGGGGGGGGGGGGGGGGGGTGGGGGGGGGGGGGGGGGGGGGGGGGGGGGGGGGGGGGGGGGGGGGGTGGGGGGGGGGGGGGGGGGGGGGGGGGGTGGGGGGGGGGGGGGGGGGGGGGGGGGTGTGGGGGGGGGGGGGGGGGGGGGGGGGGTGGGGCGGGGGGGTGGGGGGGGGGGGGGGGGGGTGGGGGGGGACACAGGGGGGGGGGGGGGGGGGGGTGGGGGGGGGGGGGGGGGGGGGGGGGGGGGGGGGGGGGGGGGGGGGGGGGGGGGGGGGGGGGGGGGGGGGGGGGGGGGGGGGGGGGGGGGGGGGGGGGGGGGGGGGGGGGGGGGGGGGGGGGGGGGGGGGGGGGGGGGGGGGGGGGGGGGGGGGGGGGGGGGGGGGGGGGGGGATGAATACACACACATACTGCAGAGAGAGACACAGAGAGAGAGAGAGAGGGGGGGGGGGGGGGGGGGGGGGGGGGGGGGGGGGGGGGGGGGGGGGGGGGGGGGGGGGGGGGGGGGGGGGGGGGGGGGGGGGGGGGGGGGGGGGGGGGGGGGGGGGGGGGGGGGGGGGGGGGGGGGGGGGGAGAGAGAGAAGGAAAGAGAGAGAGAGAGAGAGAGAGAGAGAGAGAGAGAGAGAGAGAGAGAGAGAGAGAGAGAGAGAGACAGAAGGGGGGGGGGGGGGGGAGGAAGATTCAAATCCTGAGGCCATCAGCTCCTAGAAAAGAACAACAAAATATAATAACAAAGAACACTAGAAAAGGAATATAACTGTGTCAGCTTCTACTCATATACTTTACTTCTTTCTCTGTATAACCTCCCCCTCCCCAACTCAAAAAATACATATATTTTCTTTAAAATTAGTTCCTTTTTCACAATATCAAAGATATAAATGCCAATGTAGTTTTTTTCTTCTTAAAAAAAAGGTGGGGTTTTTTTGCTGGTTGTGTTCAAGATAGTAATTTTATCATTAAATATTAACTTCTGATTTAGTTGAACAAAGAATAAAAATACATGCTGGGAAAATTCATGAACACAATTATTACTTTAAAAAGTCTGCTGTTTCATGTACATAGGATGGGTGATACACAAAGTGCTTTTTTCCAACACTTCTGCCGGAGTCAGATAAAGGTATTCTCTTAGCCCAATATCATTTTCTACATGCTGCACAGGTTGATGGTTTGATAGTATTCAGATGCTTCACAATCTACTCCAACTATTCTAATTGCTGATTGCAGAGGAAGTAGTTCCTCTTAGGATCTGCAAACCATCCTGACGTACTTAATTCAGCACACAGGCTAAAGATCTTTACTGATGGATTAGGAGCGAGAGAGAGAGACACAGACAGCGCGAGAGACAGAACTACAGAAAACACATGTATGTGTGAGAATAAAGCACACTGTGAAATCTTCAATACCTTCCTGGCCATTTTTAGCCCTATCCTCATCCCACACCCACACCCCCACACCCCCTCCCATTCCTTCCCCAACTTTTTTCCTCTCAAGAGCTGTAGGACTGACTGATGCTTTCAAGACAATTGATTCAGCATCAAATCATAGCCTCATATTACTTTCCACTGGGATGATGTAATGAAAAGTTGGGCAGAGAAAGGCAGGAGACATGAAAGACGGTTAGGTCAGAAAACATCTATGCACAAAATCAAAGATGTATACCTTACGCCAACTTACAAAGCTCAAAACTTTTTCCCTTTCTCAACATGTGATATTAGATATAACTTCAACCATCATCACCTAAAATGAATGATGGCTAGAATGACATGACATAAAAAAAGAAGGCGGATATCTTCATTATGCACTTGTACACACAAATAAAACAAAACAAAGAAAAAATGTGCATGAGCATGTCACTAGAACAATAAAACTACATCTGGAAATAAGCAACCAAAACGGAAAAAAAGAAAACCTGAACATTTCTGACACAACTGATAACTAGGTACATGCAGTGCAACGCAAAGACAAAAGAACAGTCATTGCTAACAATGCTTTATTGATCAATGATCAATGCAAGAGAATCCAAGTCAAATGAGTTACTATACTGGCAACTTGTTTGTTTGTCATGCAGTATTTTTTCTTTTCATAAATCTAAATAATCACTGTATGAAAGGTATGTTTCTTAAATTAATATTCACTGTATGAAAGGTATGTTTCTTAAATTAATGTATGTATGTATGTATGTGTGCGTGTGTGTGTGTGTGAGTGTGTGTGTGTGTGTGTGTGTGTGTGTGTTGTTTCTGCACACATGTGTGTGTGTGTGTGTGTGTGTGTGTGTGTGTGTGTGTGTGTGTGTGTGTGTGTGTGTGTGTGTGTGTGTGTGTGTGCGTGCGTGTGCGCATGCGTGCGTGTATGAGTGTGTGTATATGTATGTATGTGTGTGTGTGTGTGTGTGTGTGTGTGTGTGTGTGTGTGCGCCTGTGTGTGTGCCTGTGTGTGTGTGTTTAAGAAATCTAAATCTTATGCATGGCTGTATGAGAGGATGTTTCTTAGGTCTGTTCAAGCACAGTGAAACACACACACACACACACACACACACTTGTGTGCGAACACACACACACACACACACACACACACACACACACACAACCACACACACACACACACACAAGCGAATCAACACACAGAATGAACGCTTTTTAACTGATTTTTTTTTTTTTTTTTTTTTTTTATAATGGGAAAAGGAATAAGCACCATGTGAATTTTTTCAAGTGGCATGTTAAAGCATATTGATGAATTACAAGCCATTTCTAACATAGAAAACAAAACTGCAAAAAAACAAGCAAGTAAGAAGAGAGAGAGAGAGAGAGAGAGAGAGAGAGAGAGAGAGAGAGAGAGAGAGAGAGAGAGAGAGAGAGAGAGAGAGAGAGAGAGAATTATAAACATGTTCATTCACATCGTCAAGAGGTCACTCCAACTTGCCTTGCTATATATAGAAACTGAAAGTCTCTGACATTTAAAACTTGGATCAAAAGAACTGGCAAAACAACATTGTGAGGAAGGCAGCAGGCTGGGGGGAAAAAGGACGGATGGAAGGCGGGTGAGAAAGACATTAACAGAAAGAGAAAGACAGAAAGTGAGAGTGGGAGTTCCCTCATGTATCTGGTGTATAAAAAAAAAGGGGAAAAAAAAAAAAAAAGCTTAACTCAGCTGAGTTGTTGATATGTCTAATCATTTACGTTATACAATTACACACTGTCAATTTCTTTTCTGTCCTGGCTGAATGTAACAACAGCAGCACTGATTAACTGATACAGATCTGAGACCTGACAAACTGGTCTCAACAGCGAAATTGTTATGTTGACATCTTCACTCCCTATACTAGAAAATCTACTTTTCTTAAACATTACCATTATCTATTTTTGGTAGAGTGGGCAGGGGTGGGAGGTGCCCCGGAGTATGCACTGCCTATATGTGTCCCTGATCAGAAGCTTGCTCTGAAAACAGCATTCATGCTGAATCCATGTATTTGTCAATGTGGACATGCCTGTGTATCGTGACTCCACACAGCGCCTATACACAATGTCTGCAGAAGAGTGCCTGTGTGCAATTCATGTCTCAGACTGAATCACAGAAACATAACAATAAAAGTCAGGAAGTAAATGATTTCAAGAAATCTAACTATAAACAAAACTAAATTTAACACACAATATGACTACCTTTATTTACAGTTATTCAATCTATCCCAACAGTTTAAATCTTGAAAAAAGAAAACATTCAAGTCATGCTGACTTTAATTTAAAAAAAAAAAAAAAAAAAAATCAGGCATGAACTAGGGAACAGCATTGACCATGGAAACGGCTGAAAATGAAAAGGGTCCCATCTGGCAACACTCACGAAGCTGCAGAGGAAGCGTCACTGTCTGAACAACTAGTACTACTTTCGCTGGCACTGCTCCAATACTCCTTTTTGGCTTTCCTTTAAAAAAAAAAAAAAAAAAAAGAAAAAAAAAAAGAATCATCCATCTCCAAACCACTCTGAACGTTCCCCAGCAGTCCCCTGCTTAACTGCCTCTGTGATCAGCCATAATTTTTTGTCCACTTGCACTTGCAGTGAAAAGGTTAAAGAGACAGCAGACTAGATCAGAGAAGCAATAACCTATGGCTACCATGTTTTCATCATTCATGTTCTCATTACTTATTATCAAGAAATTAAGAAAACAAAACACAAACAAAAAGTCTAGCCACTTAAGTATAAGTCCACCATTCATTTGAAGCATTTCAAGCAACATTTTCTTCACACTCTTAAATAATGTTACAATTGAGAGAGAGAGAGAGAGAGAGAGAGAGAGAGAGAGAGAGAGAGAGAGAGAGAGAGAGAGAGAGAGAGAGAGAGACAGAGAGAGAATAAGAGAAAAGAACCCTTAAATCATGCTCAAGACAACCTCCATCCTTAATGCTACTTTCTGAAGCAAACAAATCTTGGAACTAGAACCAGAGACAGAGAGAGAGAGAGAGAGAGAGAGAGAGAGAGAGAGAGAGAGAGAGAGCACAAGTTACTACCTACTGGAGCAGAAATTTGCGGAAGGCAGGACACTTCAGTCTTTGTAAGTATAAAAACACCCTTGGCATTTCCTACTCGTGGTATTTGAGTGAGAGAGAGAGAGAGAGAGAGAGAGAGAGAGAGAGAGAGAGAGAGAGAGAGTGCGTGCGTGTGTGTGTTTGTGTGTGTGTGTGTGTGTGCGCGCAGGTGCCTATGCGTGCATGGAGGTAAAGAGGGAACAGGCAGGACAGTGTGACTTGGCTATATATATATTGCATATGTTCGCACAAGTATGCATATCTGATGCACACCTCTCTCCTATGCATGCATTCGTAGACGCACATACATTCCTGCCCTAAATCATACTGAAACCCTGCTGCAATGTAACTTATATTACTTCACTTGAGTGTTTATGTGGACACCTAAACAATCTGACACAGTGAAAACAGTACCTCCAAGCCAACTCCCTAGCTTAACCCCACGTTTAGGCAGAATCTATGCTGGTAGAAGGAGATGGTTAAATTGAGAATAAACTATAGTAGCTGAGAGTACACTGACAGCTGTAATTGTATGAAAGCCTCTCTGCATGTGTCTGCTTCAAACAGTCAGAGTAAATGCTGAGGAGGTAATATTACTGGCAAACCCTGAAAGATGGCTCCTTTACTACCATTTAAGTATGAAAATATTGCAAAACAAGAACAGAAAAAATGTTATGAAGGATATCTGTTTTTGTTATGTCATACAATGTGAGAGAAATGTGTGGGGGAGAGGGCTAATTTTTGTCACAGGTAACAAAACTTGTACTAGATAAATAAGACTCAATATGATGGTCACTTTACCATTATACCTGTGTACCCAAATTTACTGTTGGATTCTTTCTCACCTGGGAATAATTTTCCATGTAAAAGTTTCTCAATTCAAAGTTGAAGGTTTCTCATATGAAGAGAAGGTCTGCATCTAAGTATGATTAAAAGAAGTGCTGCTGAGAGAGAGAGAGAGAGAGAGAGAGAGAGAGAGAGAGAGAGAGAGAGAGAGAGAGAGAGAGAGAGAGAGAGAGAGAGACAGACAGACAGACAGACAGACAGAGAGACAGCTAATGTTGCTTATAGCCCAGCTGACAGCAAAGGGCCAAAGAAGAGCTTGATCATTACTATTTTCTGTTAGCATTTATCAAAAAAAAAAAAAAAAAAAGAAAAAAAAAGAAAAACAGGCATGCAGCACATCAATTGTGAATGTACACCACATTTGTATATGGGTTTCTTGGGTAAAAATGGGGTACTGATTATTTGTTCAATGACATACAAAATCAACCAGAGGAATACAGGTACAAGACTTGCACCTATCACCTGTTGGGAAAAAAAAATCTACTACTGCATTGCACTCCAATACGTTTCATACCCTAAGTTCAGTAACACGAAATAATCCAATAACCAAGCATTTTGTCACGGGGAGTATGGGCAAAATGAACAAAAAAGAAAAAAAGCAAATTGCAATATAAAAAATATTAATTAGATCAACAGCAGCCATGGGCTGCTATGCAAATGAAAAAGAAACAAGACAACCCAAACCTTATGTCATCTAAATGAGATGCACATAAATGCACAATTTCTTTTCATCTTAATCTTAATGTAACATTGCGACAGAGTATGTAGTCTGTGTATGCTTAAAAGTGTGCACAAATGCACATGAACAAGCAAACACTGAAACAGGTAAGTCACAATACATTATAAGTTTAGAACTGACAAATGATAAAAAACTGAAATGCGAATGCATAATTATGTTTACATCTATCTCCACTTGGAAGTAGTCATTAAATAAAAATGTCCAGTCACTAAGTGCCCAACATCCCACACTGTGAACAGTGAACAAAGCAGTTCTGAGCGCAGTAACTCAGTCAGCAGGTACATGGCAAAATGACAAAACCTCTTCACTTAAGCAACAGCACACCTATTCCCCAACATAAAGCTCTATATCTAAACCTCAATACCCAAATACACTAACTTTGTAGCATTTAAACCCCCCCCAAAAAAATCACAATGACTGGACAAAAAATGAAAAAAAGAAAAGAGAGATTCTCATTTGCAGACACAAAAAATCACCAGCATAATCACATCAATCAGATGCAATGCTAAGGATGAACACTCATCTTGTGCTAAGCGGGTACAAAAATTAAAATGAAATAAGTAATGGAACCACTCTGAAAGCTACAAGTTCAAACATTCATTCTCTCTTTCTGGTTACAACAGTTTAAACAAAACTTGCATTTTCGCAATGTACATGCACTTGTTCTCTAAAATCGTTCATTCCTGATGAGCAGCCGCAAAAATTAAGTTGTTTTGGTAAGGTCATACTTGCAGCAAGACAGGTCACAGCAAGGCAAACCTCTGAAATGAACTGCAGGGTGATAAAAAATCCATCAAATAACATAACTACAGATCTCTAGGCATGGAGAGAAGAAAACCGAAGAAGGTAATGGGAGGTGAAGAGCTGTTTGTACTGGCATTTACAGTAGAAAAAATATCTGAAAATAAAAAGAGATCCTTGACAAAAGATAAATAAAGACAAATGTTAAAAGTGCCAGTCTCGCTCTTTCTCCTTACTCTCAGTGGAATGGTGGGAGGGAGAAAATTTGAGTGTGTGTGCATGTGTGTTGTGTGCATGCGCACAGGTGTGTGTGTGTGTGTGTGTGTGTGTGTGTGTGTGTGTGTGTGTGTGTGTGAGAGAGAGAGAGAGAGAGAGTGAGTGTGCATGCATGCGCACGAGTGCACGCTTATTTATATGCATGCAAGTGTACATACACGCGAGCATGCATCCAGGTACATATCAATTGTACTCACAAACAATTTCTCTGGAGGGTGAAGAAAGTGACACAGAAGATAATGAACCTGACGGCAAGGAACCTGAGGATAGGGATGACCCTGAAGGAAGCAACCCAGAGGAAAGGGTGGACGATGGGAGGGTAGTTGAAGGTTGGATTGGTGACACTGCTGGAAGCTGACAATTGTCGCCGTCAGTGTGAACCATGTCGCATTATGACACAATTAGTACTCCAGTTTGTTGCAATGAAATCTCCCAAAGATGGGCAAAGAAGTGAAATCACTGACAAAACAGAGAACACGAAGATGTGCTGAATAGTGTCTACTCATTTCTGCCCTCAAAAACATCTGTCAAGTCTCCTGTGACACAATCAGCACTTTTCAATATTGGGTCTCTGCACAAGAATTTGTGACTTCTGATCCTCTGAGGAACCCATGAATAAGCCACAGCTGACCCACACCTCAGCCGTCCGCCCACAAGCTGCTGTCTGTGATTATCTGTGAATACTAATAGCCAAGTGCAAGTGGTGTCAGAAAGTCAACACCACAGAAATCAATAGACACTAGACAGCCTGCGCAGTCAACAGACTCAGCCCACAGACAAACCAATTTCCAGTTAGCTATGGAGGGTAAAACTGCAATACTCTTGAAAGCTTTTGAGTGTCAAAGCACACTTTTTTTTTCCATTTTTGCCCTCACATCCTGCCCATTTTCTTTCAAAGCAAGGAAAAAATCAGCACTGATGCTCTTCGTAACTGTGTTAAACAAATGCCACATGTCAAAGCTCTAGCAGAGATATATCTTGTTCATAAAGATATTAATGCTCTGAGACAGGTTGTTTAAGATTTAATCTTGGAAAAAGGAATTACAAATATGAGTGAAAAGGCAAATTTCTGAACATACACACTGTCATAACCATTATCCATAAGCCATGTAAACTAAGCAAATGTTTGAGCATTGGATTCTCTGTTAAATGAAGTTGTATGTAAAGTTTGAACTTGGTTTTTTTTTCCAATCTCTATTTCCACTTCATCTGACCTGAAAGTGTCTGGAGATATACTCCACTCCCCTCCCTCTCACCTGTGTATCCACATACAGAGTTGCATATACAAATAATTTTAGATTTGAAATGCCATGTCCAGCAGTGGCAAGTTACAACAAAACATGAACACACTAAGCAAGCCCCAAGATACTTGAAGAGGCGACTGGCATCATCAAGCACTTCCCAATTATTCACTAAAATGTTGTGACAGACACTCGACTAAATATGACATGTCACCTTTCTAACCCTTTACAATGTCAACCATCATCACACCATCCTCCTCCTGTATCAGCTGAGCAGACAAAGAGCAAAGGAGTAAATTTCCCTTGCACAACTGAAACAAATTTTGTTTATATTCATTCCATTTTAGCCAAATGAATTTTTTTTTTCTGTACACACTCAAACTCACACCAGACATGAACCTAGAAATCAAAAGTGCTAAGCTGAGCCCAGAAGTGTTAGAAGAAATGTGTATGGTTGGACACATACACATAAGCACTATTCATGTTGTTTAAATCCCAGTCATGTGCTAGGAGACCACATCAGGGCTGTCTCCTTGTCAAAGTTTATTCATTATGCATTTGTTTAAAAAAACAAACAAACAAACAAAATCTTCACAATCATCAGATTTTTTTTACAGGTTAAAAACTCCTTACAAATCATTCTTTGATATGACCTTTGAACAGATGAAAAATGTTTATTTCTTTCTGAGTAAAAAAGCTCAACTGGTGGAACATCTCTGAACAGGTTTTCGGCATCTGACATCACTATCCCAATGCTCTGTAACAGCTTGTTTTATAGTGAATGGTACATTACCTGATTGCACTGAGGAGCTACTTCACCTTTTTAAAAGACATGAGTGGGTGTGAAAAGAATGGCCTGTGTGTAGTTGGCACAAAACTGTTTCTTCTTTACAGCCACCAGTGGGAGATGATAAAAACTTTTTATGATCTGGACGGGGATTTGAAAGGTGTGCACATGCATATATATATATATATATATATATATATATATATATATATATATATATATATATATATATATATATATATGGATATCCGTACATGAGAGAGAGAGAGAGAGAGAGAGGGGGGGGGGGGGGGGGAGGGACAGAGACAGAGAGGGTGAGAGTTACGGAGAGGTGGGAGATAGGGTGAGAGGGTACTAGTGCTGAAACTATTATAGCTAAAATGAATTATGATGGTGGGCTAAATGCAGTTTTGTTCATAGAGGTATGGTTAATACCCCTGTCATATGCAATTTGACATCTGACAACAGGGAGTATGCTCGATAGATCAGAAGGATGAATATTAGACTGAGCTAACACAACTCAACAATCAGAAGTGATGACACAGCCTAGAGGATGACTCACCACAAAACATATGTTCACACATAACATATTCATTTTTTTAATTTGCTGATATATTTTTTTCTGCCTCAAATTCTGTCTGTCTCCCCTGTCATGGCATTTATACATCTTCTCATCTTGCCATTTCAATCATAAGCTGATAAGGCTACATTTGATTTTTTTTTATAATTTAAATTGAAAAAAATACCTTGCTATTTTAATCATAGGGCTACATCTTTTTTAATTTTCAAAATAAAAGCAGCAAACACTTATTCTCTTTTTGTCTCTACAGCAATTCAGCCTTTCTGTAAACTAAACAATCACAGTATTCATATCAACAAGCAAACAAAAACTGAAGCAACAAAGAAAAAAATGGATGCAATAACACACTGGTGCCAGCTTCTGGGTGGAACTCCTCTCTCTGATTCAGGGATAATGCAGCCTTGCGTACCAAAATTTGTTCACAACACAGCAGATGTTGCAGCAGTCTCTATCTCTGATCTTATGAGGAGGACCACACAACCCGATGATTTTCCATTCCTGCTTGTGGTGGAGAGAGTTTGATATAAAACTCAGAAACAAAAACAAAAAAAAGCAACAAACCCAAATGGTCCTTCACTGGGAAAAAAAAAGTACTGATGCTGCCTCCTAAAGCCAAGCACTGACATCAGGAATATGCAGACATATGAGATCATCGAGTTGATACTATTCATGTACAAAGGGCAGCCTCACACTGAGCTGTCAAAAACTACAACAGATCCAGCAGATAAAAGGCTGTTCTTGATTCGACTCATACAACTATTGAACACAGAACCCCTACCCTGAGCTACTGCCAAGAAATCCTGCAAGTGGCTGGTGTAAAAAGCGTGTGTTGAAGTCAGCTGTACACTAAGACACCCAGGAAAAGAACGCAGATAAAAAGCGCAGAAAGTAAATCTATCAGTGCTGTTATACAGCCATGAACTTTGACCTTTTATTCAGTTCTACAGCCATGGCTTCTGTCCTTTCAATTTGTTTTACAGGATTGCTAAATAATTATGTAAATGGCACTTCACTTTCATTATTTTATCCCTTCTAGTTCTATGTTACTCATTACTTTAACTTTAACTATTATGATAGTGCGAGGTGCCACTACTGCAACAGGTCATCAGGGGACCCAATCCAGATTCTACACTTGATATAATCCCATTACAGATTGCAGAAACAATTAAAGCCTCTGAACTAATTTGCTACGATGTGTATTTTGACTGGAAACAAACGGGTCAAATGGTGGCATTAGAGGTATGATAGGTATCCAAATGGGGCAACAAACACAACAAAAATCAAAGTGCAAACAAACATTCTTTTTCCTTGATCTCTTGCGCAGTTAATCCCTTAGCTGTACTCTATCATCAATAGCCCACATGAGTGAATTTGATATCAGTCTTTCCTTACTGTCTAAAGGAAAGGCACTGCGCATTAGTTTTTCTATTTGAACTGGCAATTATTGTGTTCACTTTTAAAGCTGTCCTCAGTTGTCTTTTTCTGTCCTCATTTTTGTTGTCATTTTTAGACACACATTTAACATGTGCATATGATTATAAACATGTATGCTTGCATGTAAGCAAACTCACTTGAAACAAGCTTTAAATAAGTACACAGTTAAAGTGCTTGGGGATGATACTATTAATGAAATAATCTTGTTGTTGTAAAACACTACAGCTTTGATGTTGAGTTCACAAAACAGAAAATAAGAATATGCTGTCTGGCACGCTCAGCAAAATGTGCCAGGAATGGCCCTCTATACCAACACTCCTCTCCACACAACACAGACACTGGGCATCTCAAGGCACCGCAGCCTCTAATCTTTTGAAGACAACAGTAAAAGAGTACACCTAAAACCAGCAACATACATAAACAGGTTGAGATGGGATGTCATTCAAAGTTCATCCAGTAGTCTATAAAAAGCATCAATCCCTCACACATACAACACAACTGCCATCACTAAAGAGAAACCCAAATCTGATCGATCCACCACAATGCACCAAAATCCCAGACAGCAATCTGAATCCAGACACAAACAAGATGTTGAAAATGAATCATTCATCTTGAATAGGCAGAGATCAACATGAAACGGGAACAGCTTTGGAGTACTAAGTGATGGGGTGTGATGGGAGATCTGTTCAGCGATAGATGACCCAGTGGAGTGGATGGAGGGTGGCAGTGTATTGGGCCCTCCTAGCACAAAATAGTAGAGGGGGGAAAAATCAATGGCCTGGCACACTGGGGAAGGGTAAAGCTTCCCCGCTTTATAAATGCCTGTGTTGCTTTCTTGTGTTCAGCTGGCGACTGGGCTACTGGGTCACCATGTCTCTTTGCATTTTGTCTTCTGTCCAGCTTTAAAAAAAAACAAAAAAAGAGAGAGAGAGAGAGAGAGAGAGAGAGAGAGAGAGAGAGAGAGAGAGAGAGAGACGACAGAAACAGAGACACAGAGAGGGAACATAACTGGAAAAGCTGGACATTCCAAAGCCTGTTGTGTGTGTTCCTGGATCTCTCTCTCTCTCTCTCTCTCTCTCTCTATATATATATATATATATACATGCATGTGCGTTATATACATGCACATGCTCATGTAAATCCTCTTCCAGTGTATGTTGGCCACTGCACATGCAGCCAATGATGCATACATGTGCATTTAACTAAACAGCAGCATCCTGTAAAGCGTGTGTTTTTAATGCTTGTGCAAAGGATCCATGTTGTAAATGTTGAAGACTGCCTCCAGTGTAATTTCTCAAAGTTAAAAAATTTGCTCTGATCATTTTTGGGAAAGACATCCCCAGATTCAGGAACTCTGGCAAATTTATCATGAACACACCTAAGTGAACATATCTAAGCTGCATGGACCCATTCATGCACACATACATGCTCACAACCCAAGCACATGCAGTCCATCTCGGTATGAGTTTGTACTGGTGAATACAAATATAGACACAAGTACTTTTTCGAATATAACCCACAGAAACACATAAAACATGCATCCACACAATCACAAATTCAATGCACATCTACATTCATTCTGTACTGATGAACCTAACAGTAGACATAGGTCTACAAATTGCACTTCCACATATAACCCACAGAACTTAGGCATTCACACAATCACAAACATATACATCTTCATTCTCTCTTAAATTTTACACACGTGTGTGTGTGTGTGTGTGTGTGTGTGAGTATGTGTGTGCACGTTCACAACGTTGCAGTACAAAATGTCACCTGATGTGGAATAATCCGTCATCCTAGGTGACATTTAGAACTGACTTTGCAGAACAAAATATCATCCTGATGCAAATGGTCACCCTGTGTGAGGTTCTGCGCTGGCAGATAATATTTTCACACTTCCTGCGAAACAAACTCTCAAAATTCAGTAATGTACAGTTATAGGTTGGGGCTGACAGGTCACCTGTTTTACATGATCTAGGATTAAGGAAAATGAGTATGTCTTAATGATAATCACCAGTGAATATGGATTCAGATTTTTTTTAAGGGAAAATATATGAGTCGGAATCAACTTAAAAAAAAAAAAAAAAAAAAAAAAAGGGAAAAAAAGCTGTAATTACTGTGAGGTTGGCACTGGCTCATACAGGCAGGTCTCTCAGATCACTTATCCCAGAAAACATGAAGGACACAAGCCCATCAATGAAGGCCTAACGCAATGCCATCATCATCGCCATCATCATCAACATAGTTTGCCGTCATACTCAACTGAGGAAGTCCACAGTTTTTCAACATCAGAATATAAGCACTGTCAGGAGTGTCGAAGACTACATTCACTTTCTTACACAACCGTATCACCACCACCACCATCATAATGCATCACTACCATCAACAGCGGCACTGTCATTACCATCAGCTGCTGTGGCTAGTGGTAAGTAACACATATCATGGCTGGGAGATTGCTGGTCCAGTTCCTATCAGTCATTAATATGGAGGATTTTGAGGTCCTAATCACCTCCTGTGTCAGCTTGGTTATGGGATCAGATAGGAAGATTGGAACCACACAGTTGAGTTTCATTCATTTTATGGATGCATTTCTCAGACAGCTGCTCTCAAACTTTCTAAGCACTTTTCTTCTTGGGCCTGGTTGATGCCACGTTGTATCATGAGAGTAAGCATAGAATACAGCCCTGTCTTATTGTTTCTGACCACAATGGAACTTTGCAGCATTTTCTTTATCATCTTCTCAATCATTAATCAGCATTAAAAAAGACCCCCACCCCCAATTCCATCTCATTTCCTGCCCTGCTTTCATGGTGACCTCAAGTTTTTATTTCCTCTGCACATTTGTGCCACTGGCAACTTTGCGTCAATGTCATCAGTATCAAAACTTCATAGGGACTGTTGCTGGACAGACAAGATGGTGCACTCAGGCAGGGGACTTACATATGCTCCACAGCTAAGCAATTATTGCCCTCAACAGCAGTCTACTGAAGCACTTTTTTCCCCTTCCCTATTTGGGAGATTGTTTACTGTTGCTGCTCTTTCAGCTGAAGATGAATCTTATGCTGGTTATTAAAAAAAGATGCGGGGGAGGAAAGGGGGAAGAGAGAGAGAGAGAAAGAGAGAGAGAGAGAGAAAGAGAGAGAGAGAGAGAGAGAGAGCACAACTATTTCATAAAAAAGTAGTAAAGCTCAAAAGCTCAAATAAAAAATGTAGGGAAAATAAGTGAGAAAAAGAAACAAAATGGCAATCAAAACAAAAACAAAACAAAGCCAAATCAACCAATCGAGGCAAAATACAATGAAAGGAAAACATGAGGAGGATCAATCCGGTTTAACCCATATGTTTCAACATGATCTGCATCAAATTTGTGCAAATTCATAATCACTGGACAAAGCATGACAATGTGATAATACAGACAGATCAGATGTACAGGGTCAGCAAGGCTGCAGAGGAGACCAAAAGACAGGTACATGGAAAGAATGTCACAGCAGCAGTGACACACTTCAACACAAACATATATGTCGAGTCAGTAACAAGGTTTCCTGGTTCCCAGACTGATGGGGAGTAAGGCTGCTGGAAGGAATCAATAATGAAGCCCACCACCCTTCCTATTCCCACTCCCTTTCCCTCTTCCTTTCCCCTGACCCTGGAGATTCAAGAAGGAAGGATGGGAAAAGTGAAGTACCACCCACACTGGCTTAACCGTTTTTTTCCTGTTGCAAATGACATTCATTACGTTTCAGGCTGCTCTTCGGAACAAGAAAAAAAAAAAAAAAAAAAAAGCTTCTAGCATTTCCACCGCCATACTGGACATTCATATAACAGTTGTCAGACAGAAACATTATCCATCATTTCTTCAAGCCAACATTCAATTATCTTTGGACTAGTAGACAACTCTTCAGTTTAGGAACCACAAAATACACACACACACACACAAAAAAAAACAAGAGAAAACAAAAAGTTCAGGGAAGATGCAGTGGATGGTTTGTAATCTAACTGATAGTTGTGTATTATTGAACTACTTTTTTTTTTTTTTTTTTTTTTTTTGCTGTCCCAACCTCTGCGCCACCTCAGAGGCAGTGCACCCATGCCGCTCATTCCCACACCCCGTCCACAGCCACAGCCCGGTCGGCCCCCCCGCCGCAGCGCCGGCACCGGCAATCCACACAGGGAGAAGTCAATGTCAAGTTGTCAAGAGGCAACCCACTGATCCACCCTGATCCCCCAATACACACCACTAACCAACCAAAAAAAAAAAAAAAAAAAACCCAAAACACACACATACACACAAAAAAAACTTAAAAAGCAGTGAATCGGCATTCAAACCAGCAAGTATGAGCTTTCCCAATAAAAAAAAAATTATATCAACATTTCAATAGTTCATGCTATGTTGCTTAATTTTGTTTTCCTGTCTGCATCTTTGCCTTTGAAACTTTCACACACTGATACAGTGATAATCAAGAACATGTGATAATCATTATGAGCACGCTGAATGGTCTTTTCCTGAAAGTTATGCTGAGAAAGCTGATACAAATGACTGTAGAGTAAAATCAAGGAAACCTGGACCAGAAAAAAATGGATACTGTACGAGACTAATGATACTGTTTTTGTGATTTCTTTTTCAACAGACCTTTTTTTCCCCCCTCAGATGTTTGCTTTTTTCTATGAAAATCTGAGGGTTTTCTTGGAAATCCTTGGATCTGAGGACAATTCTCCAGCTTGCTGTACTGAAGGACTACAGAGACTTAAAAAAAAAAAAAAGAAAAAAAAAAGAAGAAAATCCTGTGCCGATTTGCTGTTCTTGAGCTTGATCTACTCTTCGCTGACATAAATCAATTACAACTGTAATCTATTTTTTCACTTTTCGCCCAGTGTTTGGCTCTTAGTAGTACAGAAGTTTGCAATTTGCCAACTGTTCTAGTCACATTACTCATTATTGACAATGTGCAAGTACACATTTGGCCCACAGTTTTATGCATGTACACTGCGCATGTACCCGTAACTTAGCTGCTTAGTTTTCTTCTTCATTTTCAAAAACTACTGATCTCTGATCTGGTATTATCAAGAGTATTTGACTCATACGAGCCACAAACCCAGCTACTGTTTCGATGCTTGCGCTGCATACGTGTATGTCTATGTATGTGCACATATATCCATGATGTAAATGTATCGAACAAAGATGGCTATATCGCAAAAACATCTTGCAAAATACATATATACGAGATGAGTTTTATCACCTGTAGCAATTGCTTCTTTTTACAGCATAACAGATCTGTACAAGGATTATGCAGCTACACCATAAAGTTTGGGCTGCATCCAAAATATAACAAATTTGGCAGCAATTCTGGCAAATCTTAAATGGATCCAAAGTGGCCACATGTAATGATTTAAATAAAATGTCAATATTTGTGACAGTAAGTCCTTGAACATTTGGAACAATTTTAGCACTAACACTTTAATCATTGCTCACTTTCTTTTTATTTTGACTCTGACTGGACCAAAATTGGAATTTTTTTTTCTTTTTTTTTTTTACACTTTGAACCAAGTTTAAGGGGGGAAAAATGACAATAATCTCTGATCAAGAGGCAGGGATGAGAATATGAACTAATGATATACGCTGGTGTATATAACTGTAGGGCATATTATCTTTTTCAAAGCTTGATGAGACAAATGTTGACCAACAAGAGCCCTTTTCATCATGTCAACATATTCAAAACTAGAATTCCCTATTTTAAAAAAAAAAAAGAGTCAATAGCTAAAGTAAAATTTAGTGAACACACACAGTCAATACCTAAGTAAAATTTTGTTAAGTCTTTCACACACACAAACACACATCCATGTGTGTGTGTGTGTGTGTTTTGTGTGCGTGTGCATGTGTGATGAGTGTGTAGATATATTTGTGGTTCAGAGTCACAGCCCTGTTACTGTAGAATGTTATAGTAGTCTGGTCACCAGATAAATGTAAGGGTGGGAGCAGAAAATCATAGCTATACTGAAAAGACCAGAGGGTTCAGGGGGCCGCTTTTGGTCCCTTGTGGGGTGCAGGGGTAACGCCCTGCTAGAGGGGTCTGGGGGGCAATGGCCCCCAGACGCTCAAGAAAATTTGTCCTGCCAAGACACTTTTGTGGCCTCTCCTTGAAAACAAAGTTAATGATCAACTTCTATACAAAAAGACTCTAAATATGACAAAATATGATTTACGGCTTAAATATCAAGCTGAAAATGTTATGCCAAGTACTTAGAATACATCTTAAATTCAGTAAAACCATCAAAACCAAACAGGATGCCATGTATACACATTACTCACCAGTGATGTTAATAGAAGATAGTGGCCAAATTTCAATCACTTATCTATAAGAATGAGGATTCCTGTTCTTTTTCTTTTTTTGTTTGTTTTTTTTCAGTCTTACATGGCTTAAATCTAGCAGAGTCAATGTCTGCAATAGAACAGGATTGGAACAAACACTGAGCAAAATCAAAAGCTGCAGTGGGCCAAGTCTTACAGCAGAAATCAATGGCTGGTGACACTGGGGCATCTGAAAAATGAAAGTCAATGGTGAGAGTGGATGAACCTGGAAGCAATAAATCAGTAACCCCAACTGAACATATCTTAAGAAAATCAGTGGCTGCAATGAGTGAACTCGAAAAAGTCTATCAGCTAAAGCAGCAAGGCGAGTATGGAACTGGAAATTAGTGGCTGCAATGAGGCAAATCATGGTAACAGAAGTCAGTAACAGCAGTGGGTCAGCTTTTCAATGACTTCTGTGGTTCGAGTCTGGGAAACACAAGTCAGTGACTGCAGCAAGTCAGTCTTTAAAATGAAAATCAGTGTTAGCAGGGGGGGGGGGGGGGGGGGGGGGGGGGGGGGTCTTGAAAACTACAAGCTGCAGTGGGTTAAGTCTTGAAAATAGAAATCAATAACAGCACAGACACAAGTCTTGGAAATTAAAATCAACTGATTACATCACAATATTGTCTGTTTGTTACTTAGTTTTTTTACTTCTTTGCAAGGAAGCTTCTTGTGTCTGTGGGAGTGGCTTTCTGTTTGATTGGCTGACTCTGTTCTGGGAGACAAATCACAAAATGACTGGGATGCCAAACTTGTTCTGGAATGTCCTTTCCAAACGCATAGGTCCACATAGTAGCTGGGTGGTACAGACATAGATGCTGAGGGTATCTTGGGAGCAATCTTCTGCTGCACACAAAGTGGAGTGTGACCACCATACTGTGGATATATTGTCTGAATGCTGGTACGCAGAATGCTGGCAACAGCATGCAGATGCCATGCACCCTATGTAAGACCCAGGGACATTCG
Source organism: Conus betulinus (assembly GCA_016801955.1). NCBI lineage: Eukaryota > Metazoa > Mollusca > Gastropoda > Neogastropoda > Conidae > Conus > Conus betulinus. The sequence continues at coordinate 152,313 of JADBJO010001770.1, read as the reverse complement.
ACTGCAATACTTCTTTCCTGAAGATTTTGTTTGATGCCCTAGGTATTCAGCTGCTCTTGATCAAACTGGCCGGAATAGGAGGCAATGATCAAGGGAAGGGGGAGGAGGCAGGATTGGAGTGCTCCTCCTGTAGCATGGCATCAGCCAGATAATGCTGCTCGTTTGCTGCTAGCTCAACAATTATTCGGATCTGCATCTCCATATTATAAGCGTCTTCAGCTCCAGCAGCCAGCAAAGCAGCACACCTGAGCAGACAGTTTCCATCTCCATATATAGCTTCCGACCACACAGTATACACCAAGCAGCGCCCACTTCATTTGTTTTCCACAGCCACTTTTGGAACAGATTCAATTCGTCCGTCTCATCCATCCATTCATTTCTCCACTTGTTTTTCTTCAGGTCATTGTCGATCTTCCATGCCTCTGGTTCGTCATTAATCAGCTCCATTTTTGACAAATATATAGCACGATGATGTGGTGAAAACAAGATGGCGGATTTCAAATACGAGGCACAAAAACCTGAATCGGAACATGGAACGCACACACCGGGGGGAGAAAAAAGGAAACATTTGCTATACGGAATTCTGTATCAATACGGAAGGTCTCCCACACCTGTATATGACCCTGTTGTCATATGACCACAGAACCTTCAATGCAGTTAGCAATACTTTTCTTGAGACTACTGTTTGGCATGAGCCAACAAACAAAAAATAACGAACAGATGTAGCAGCCCAAATATAAATACAGTTCCTACAAATACATGTTAAATAAATTCAATGAATGTTCAATACCTCGAGGATAGATGAGCAGGCAGGACACTTCAGCAGACTTAAAGACAGAAATACAAGCTCATTTCTTGGCTACTATCTCTACACCTTATTTCTCATTATTTCGTCTTCACACTCTGAGAATCAATACTAGCACCATGAAACACACAAGATGAAACAGACCAGAATAGTGAAATTTCAAAGAGGATGCAGAATAAACAGAATAAAAATTCTCCCTGTGTTTAATGACATCAGTTAATATTAAGTATATGATGTAATAACACACAAAGAAACACTTCAAACTTGTAACATAACACTCTTCCCACAAAGCAAGTGTTCATACTGATTACTCCACACAATCATCATGATGGGATCCAGTCTTCATCTTGACATGCCACATACACCAGTCATTATTATTCTGTTAATTTAGAGTCCATCTTGCCAAGCACTTTGTCCAAAGCAGAGAATTCCGGGCAATAATCTATCTAGATTACTAGGCAGCTAATGTTCACATGCACACTAATAGCTAATCCAGATACTAAGATAATCACAGCAACAACACATCAATATCTGTGAGTGCCCTTCGCCATCCTCCCTGCTCCTGAAAGAAAAAAAAATGTCTACCAATAAAGCTAACCCCCAAAATCTAAGGGGATTTGCAGACACGTGCACACCATACACAAAGGTGTTGATAAGTGCTTGCCCTGTTAGAGTTACTCAGTGTAATTGCTATCTTTGTCCGTACTGCTTCCTCCAAAGAAATAATTTTGTATACTGGCTCCTCCAAAGGAACAGTCTTGCTGTCAATTTTATTCAGACTCTATACTCACAACAACAGTGACATAGGTCACAGTCCAAACTGCTGAGCCAGAGGCAAATTCAATGTATTACAAGACTAGGCGTTAGTTGCAATGCATCTGTGGTCAATGTCGTTCACCTACCTTACCAACCAGCACAGCTACATTACTACACTGCCACTGCAACTGTACAAGAACATTTAAATGCAGTGGATGCTCATTGCATCAAAAGCAGCCAGCAGCATTCTTGGTTGCTCAGTGAAACCACAGAAGCAGCTTTTTGGAAAATAGAATTTTGGTGAACTTTACAGCAATATAATTATATGTACTTAAGAAAAAGAAAAGATGGAATGAGGCCTTTTAAAGCACAATTCATTGCACACAATGTGGAAGGTAAACCGGGTTTGCAGCAAGTCACATATGCAATTTCAACATACCAATCCAGTTTTCACCGCAAGAGAGGATTCTGGTCAGTCACCAGCAGCTAATAATTCACTATCCTTTCTAGTGACAAGTTTTCTCTTTGATGATGATCAGATTTACCACATGATGACATGTTTACCACTTACGCAATTCCTGAGACAGAGACGGGACAATCAAGGAATGGCTGTGAACAGGGAGCCAAAAATAAGTGATGTGGGAGTAATGACACTGAAGTGGCACAGAAGATCAGACAGAAAAAAACAAACATTCTGACAGCCTTGGACCCAAGTATGTCCACATGAAGGGGGTGGCACTGGTACTCATGCACAATTGGACCAGCAGATGGAATAGTAAAAGCAAAAAAAACAAGAAATGGAATGGGAGAATGGAGTGTACACACACACACACACACACACTACACACACACAGAGACAGAGACAGAGAGACAGAGACTGAGAGAGATGCACAATTTAAAATTACTCAGCTTAGACCATTCAATGGGTTGTCAGAAAATTAATAAGTCACAGAGGATCAAATGTTATATAATATGCACATGTACACCAAGTACACTTTTTGTATGTGTCTGTCTGAGTGCATTGCATACATCTCTGAAATGAGTGTGTGCATGCAAGTCCTGCGAATCACGGAATGTTGGCCAGTGAGCAAATTAAGGTTCTTTTAATTCAAGATACAGTAAAAGCCTCCAGTAACAAAGTCTAAATTAAGTATAATTAATAATAATGATATGAAACAATAAAAGCAGTGAGAGACTAAGATGATTTGGTATTTGAAAAAGGTCTCCTCCATGATAATCGAAACAGATAATTCTATGAGCGAGTCACACAGTGTAAGTGGTGTGCATTTGTGTGCATGCATCTGTGCTGATGCCTGTATCATTCAGTACATGTACATAAATTTGTTCTTCAATACAATGTTCACTTGAACTGAAGTGATATAAAAGAGGACAGAGAAGTGTGTGGTGTTAATATACGATATGCATGGAGAAAAAGGGAATGTGGGAATTAGTATGTATGTGAGCATGAAACAGTGTGAGAGTATGGTGAGGGGAGGGAATACTAGAACTAGAAGTGAGGTATGGTGGTAGCATGTCATCAATTCACCTGCAGATGTCTCCTGTTTATACTTTTAACCAGCATCTTCTCTATTCAAATACAGAAGCAAACTCAGCTGGAGAAACAAACTCAGCTGGAGACTGCTTTTCTATTATTTGGTGTAGAATGGCAACACTGTACTGGTAGTGGTATGGAGATTGGATTTGGACCTCAATGGGTCAAAAGACCGTCTCACTTGACCAAAGCAGACCAGATTGTTTGAGAGGTTTTATTCACTCAAATGAACTGATATGCTCTGGTTCAGATGAGACAGAATCATAGACGGTCTATCCTTTTATATTGTACAGTGTGCCAATAGTCAGGGATTTCTGACTGAATTTTTACATCTGTCAAAATGTCTTATCTGTTTGAATGAACTGAAGTAGTTTAAAACCTTAAAAAAATATATACATATCTAAGGCATTATGAAGCTCTACTGACCTACTGAACATGAAAAGTGTAAAAATAATGAACCAGTTAATACTCAACAAACTCATCCATGCACAGAGAGGCAATTTCCTCTGAAATAAAATAAGCAATTTACAAAAAAACAAAAAAAAAACCACACACAGAGAAAAAAAAAAATGATTAATTCATACACCCAAAACATGACCTGGCACTTGCTACAGATACACTTTAAACATACTTTGGCATACTTCACATTTTGTTTCTATGTTCAAAATATTTTCTCATTCATTTTTATAAATCTGCTGAGTTATGCAGCTGATTCATATCAGTTAAAACCTCCGTTTCTTGACCAAACGAGTCATATCGACCTTCTAAAATGTTTCACGTGTGTTCTTCCTTGGAATTTGAAAGCAACGTTTGATCTAGACTACTTTTTAATCCATTCAAACATTCTAAGCCTTAAGTATACATGCAGCAAATTATATTTTGCTGCCTTATTGTCAATGCACTGTAGCCAAGTCAAACCAACTATTTGATCAAATCACATGTAAATGAACATTTTATGAAATTATTAATAATCTCTTTTTGCTTCTACTCTTCTGCTTTGGCTAATGTCAGTGGTTCCAACACTTTGTTTATTGCTTGAAACAGTGTTTTTTTATATAGACTATTCTGTGATGCAAAATCATCAATACAGTTCAGCAGACCTGCCACAATCTGAGAATGCATGCAAGTCAATCAGTCCTGAAGTTTTACCTGTCTTTGACAGAATGATCAAATCTGAAGATCCATCTCAAGCCAATCCTTTTGTTGAATTCACTTTGTAATTGAAATAAAACCCTAGTTTAAATTTGGGTGCTGTTGATGATTGAGACACATAATGATTGTGCCACAAACTTCAAAACCAGATCAACCATTTTCTAACACAATGCTGCTCTGGTTCATTTAGCATTACTAAAGTCAACTACAAAACAGTATGTGCACGTCCATGATAATGTGAAATGGCTTTGGGACATGGGCACTTGCTTTCAATCTGATGCTTATTTAACCCTCTTGCATTTGCTTCGCCTGTATCCGGCTGCTCTGTTTGTCTCTCCTGGTGTTCATTATGGTCGCAACCGGCCACACATGGTGCGTTACTTTCCCTTACACTGCGACCTTGTTTTAAGTCTAGGCTGGCTAAAATAAATGGGCATCCCTGAGAGCTGTCCAATGAAATCTTAGCAGTCATATGGGGTGCGGGAAACAATCCATTCACGAAGACTAGGGTCGTGAATTGACTGCATTCCATTGATTGCTCAAAAAAAAAATATGACTAGGAACAGTTTTGGGTTGAAAAATGCTAATGCAAGAGGGTTAAGCTGACTGTCGATATAATCTCACCAATCACATGATATGTGTAAAATAATGACTGATAAATAGTAACCTTACAGTTTCAAGACAATGGAGCCAGGGTGAATAATAGTATTTCGTTATGTGCAATGAATCAGAGCATGGTGTTGTTGCATTAATTCAAAGGAAGGGAAATGAAAACCAGTTTCTCTTAAATATAATATGATCAGTTCATGTGATGGGGGTGAAGGTCATATGCATGGAATTTTCAGACACTATGCCATGCCTAGATTGTAATTTCAAGTATCTCTCAGTTCATTTGCACGTTTTCAGTTGGCAGCCATTCCTTACTTTACAGATGGAAACAAACGCGGTCGAAAAAATCCTTCGGTTTAGTGCTTAAAACTGGTATTAACAAACATTTTACAGTCATTCGGGCAAATTAGTGTATTACCACTGATAACCAATGTAGGTTTTTTTTTGCATTCTCAAAAACGTGTATGCTTTGTAGATCACCCGTTACCCCGATAGTCGAATACGGAAATGAAAGTAACTTCCATCAAGATTTTTTTGGTTGCTTCAAAATTCCAAAGACACACATTTTTTCATTCCTTTTACTTCATTCAATAGAGTATCTTATTTATTACCTTTCATTTTCCTGCTGAATTTAAGTGTCTGCACTTTTAAGCACTGAAAAACTTTGCATGGAAGTATGCCGGTGTGACAATATCCCATTTATTGGTGCCATTTTGAGTAGACACTTCAACTTGAAAAAAAAAAAAAAAAAACCATAAACCCATTTTGTTTGCAAAACTCTTTTATTTCACAAGACAAATGTATAACACATCACATCAAACCATCAACTGCATCCATATTTTTCTGTCAGTTCTTTAATTGATAATCAAAATCAGTAACTAGCCAACATTTCACCCATTTCCCATATCACAGACGTGCATATACATAACCTGTTATAACAAAATATGAGGCAGGGAGCAAGTTAAGTGATGAAATTCGCTTTGACTCAATTTCTTCCAAAGAGATTTTGCAGATACTTACCAACTTACCAACCAATCCTTAATTGCTGGGAAGTAAACAAATGTAAAAATCTGTTTTGTTTGGCCAGATTTTTCTACCGACCTGTCATCCTCTGTCAGCAAAATGGCAAATCAGGGAAATGCCTGCAAGCTTCAATTGCAAATAAAATTTAATTCTTGTCGTTTACTTTGCACTGCACAAGTATATATCATGACCAGCCATTTTACACCCAGACAGCTTTTGAATGTACTGAATCATAAACAAACTCCTCAATTTGATACAATGACCAGCCATTTTACACTCCAGGCAGCTTTTGAATGTACTGAATCATAAACAAACTCCTCAATTTGATACAATGACCAGCCATTTTACACTCCAGGCAGCTTTTGAATGTACTGAATCATAAACAAACTCCTCCTCAATTTGATACAATGACCAGCCATTTTACACTCCAGGCAGCTTTTGAATGTATTGAATCATAAACAAACTTCTCATTTTGATAAAGTCTTATGGTTTCCAATATATTTATTCATTTTGTACAAAGACATGTTCAGTTTTGCATCATGATAAAACTTAGGAGTAGGATGTTTCTGGTTCATTATTTATGAGTGAACTTGCCTTCCATATGTGGTGTCATTCAAAGACAGAAAGAGACAGAATGTTTGGGGGTAGAGGTAGGATACGGAGAAAGACAATAAGGGGGATTATCAACGAGACGAAGCCAATTTTAAAAAGCTAGCATTTAATAAACTGCTTTAAAGAACATTTCTGTAAAGGTATTACACACACACACACACACACACAACCACCACCAAACAACTTCTGAGGGTTAATAACAGCAGTAGCTCTGTAACCAATGTTCTCAGAAGTAGGGCTGTCAACATTTTCCATGAGAGCTCACATGTGCAGCAATGCCCCCCCCCCCCCCCCCCCCCCCCCCCCCCCCCTCTATCCTGGCACTGCACAGTTCTATTTTACCAATCAAATGCAATACACAATTTTTTTTAAAACTCATTTTGTGCTTTTGATTTCTTAAAAGAAAAAATATTATTCTGTGCTACAATCATCAGGTCTTTTTGCATTGTTTGAGACATTCTTTTGTAAATTACCTTGTTTTTCAGAGAAGAACTTTTTGTCTTACTTGCCCAAAGAGCAGGAAGACAAACGTTTTGGTCTGCTCCTATACACACACCACTAAACTATCAATTAGGTCTCTTCTTGTCCACCATTTTTGTCAGCAACTGGCAAAAAAACTCGACAACCTGTGTTCTTCATTCTGGCCAATATCTTGTAACATGATCAAATTCCTACTAGGATGCATTATGATGTCAATGTTATAACAGTTATCGAAAATGGTTATTTCACTTGGTGAAATATCTTGTGATCGATACATGTATCATATACAAGCAAAAACAATGCTTAACTTTTATTTCTCTGCAATAAGACATTAAAAACATATTCACTTGCCCACGGCTGGAGTGGGGTCTCGGTATTCACTACATGCCCTATACATATGATCACTTGCCTCGTGCACAGACAGCCTTTGTTATCCCAGCATGTTCTGATTCTACAGACTGCAAATTGTCACCCAAAGTGTTCAACAATCATAGTAAAATTGTCAAGCCTTTGTTATCCCAGCATGTTCTGATTCTACAGACTGCAAATTGTCACCCAAAGTGTTCAACAATCATAGTAAAATTGTCAAAGACTCTCTGTGTGTGTGTGTGTGTGTGTGTGTGTGTGTGTGTGTGTGTGTGTGTGTGTGTGCGTGCGTGTGTGTGTGTGTGCGTGTGTGTGTGTGTGTGTGTGTGTGTGTGTGTGTATGTGTGTGTATGTGTGTGTGAATATGAGTGTAAGTGTTCCACAATACTGCAGTGCACATACGTTACTAAGATAGGTTTGATTTGCTACAATGTTCTTCTGTCAAGTAATCAGTTCACTACTTATAAAAGGTGGGGAAAAAAGCCTTTCATCACACCTGTGTTTTGAAGATATTTACAAAAATGACATCACAATCACAATGACAATTCTTAGCTTTTCTCAATAATCATGTCCAAGTTTCATAGCCATTTGTTACCTGATGACTCTTTTTAATCACAAAGTGACATATTTCTCATCCACAATCTAATGCGGCATCAGAACCATTTATAAGCAACTATTTTCCATTTGTGAAATTCCAGCTCCATTTGAACTGAAGCTTAACTGGACGTTAACTCCTCCGTTTCCTACCCCTTATGCACCACTAGATGTCACTACATACTAGATTTCAACCGTCAGCTCATTCTGTTCATGTTTTCAAATATTATGCACCTATTCATACAATGTATCTTTTTTTTTTGGCAGCGAATGTTCCCCTTTTTGACTCATTCATGAAAGTTTTACTGTTAGTATAGGAACTCATAAATACTAAAATAGATCACATTTTGATTCCGATTTTACTGCATTAATTGATGAATTACCTGCATTTCAACTGCCAAATAATTTCATTGCTGGCTGCTTGTGAGTACTTCTTGGGTCATGTCCAAGTACATGGCTGAACTCCTCTGCACGTTTTTTAGCTGATCACCACATTACTGCATCTATTATGATTAGATTTCCTAGTCACTTTCTCTTTTTTTTTTTTTCCCCTTCCTCCCATAAGTGTTGATTCACTGCTAAAAGTACTTACACAATAACAGGTATTTAATCCTTTCTGATCCTTTCACAGTCTCAAAATAATCAGCCAGTTGACTGTGGAGACTTGAGGGAAGAAGAAGATGACAATTTCTTTAATGAAATAAAACTATTTCAGAGATGGAAGAAGTAGAAGATGACAATTTCTTTAATGAAATAAAACTACCTCAGTATCTGCAGTCAGAGAGGTCTTGGCCAGGAGGGATGAGGGTGTGACAAACTGTGGGAAAAACAGAGAGAGAGAGAGAGAGAGAGAGAGAGAAAGTTGGCCAGGTGGGGTGAGGGAGTGAGAAACTGTGGGAAAAACAGAGAGAGAGAGAGAGAGAGAGAGAGAGAGAGGAGAGAGAGAGAGAGAAAAGAGAGAGAGACAGAAACAGAGAGAGAATGACAGTGAGAGAGAGAGAGAGAGAGAGAGAGAGAGAGAGAGAGAGAGAGATTCTAATTTCAAATGTATTTTGTCAACAATACTAGTGAACAAGATCAATGTTGGTTATGGTTGTCTGGATTCCGAGATAAAAATCACTTACAAAAATAATAAATTCTTGGCAACGTCTAGAATAATTTTCAGTCTACAGTAAAATTCCGTAAATCCAATCACACCATACACTGTCAGACGAGGGATAGTCAACATTCAGTCACAATCAGTATTCACAAAAAGCACATGGGTCGAAGAAAGCGTGAATCACCACCGTTCGTTGCTAACCTCGATGTGAGTATTTTAACGGTCGAACCACTGCCTACATAAATTTAATCATACAAGACACTGTACGATGACCACTTCGTGACATTCGAAGATAAGAAACTCCATAAAGATTATGTTATTTCACAGAAAAATCGGAATGTGCAGCACGAACAAAAGCTTAAGAAAATCAAAACAAAAATCTTGCTCGGCTACTTACGCCGTTCGTTTCTTGTCGTTCTGATTGCCCAGTCGCGGTTTCGCTTTTGCTCTCTTCTTCCGCGCCTGGATGGCAAGAGCTGCAAACAAGGATATGTATAATCAGATTATAATTGTCATTCAATAGATCTAACAACTTTCACATGATATCAACGGTGATCTACAGACCTTTTCGAGGAATTTTGGAGCTCATCGTTGTATTTTACTACATCTGGATGGAATTGCGCATGCGTAAAGTTGCCTTGGAGCATGCTGGGAAATAACTTCCGTGGAAGTCGTTTGGACAGGAGCACTGGAAGACGCGGGCTTTGTAAAATATTACGAAAAGAACAGACAACAAAAAGCTGGAAAATTTCCCGTTTTCATTTGTTGTATGAGTTCTTCACATTAATAGAATTATTTCCTGCAGATACGTTGAACCTGTCGCCTCGGCAAGGTTTAACGCACACACACAAATCAATGTTACCTAGCAATTGTTACCTAGCAACTTGTTGAAATTTCTGCGACAAATCCGAACTAGTTTATTTCCGAATAGGCCCTAATCCAACTGTCGGCAATTTAATTCCATGTTTTCAATATATAAAACTAATTTTCTTTGCAACGGGTCATTGGATAAAAGCATCACATCTGTAATGTGCCTGATAAGCGTTCTACTTTTAATAATAAATCGAAGGCCTGTACCCATTTTACGTCATGATTTCTAAAGAGACTGACAACAAAAATAATCTGTAGCAAGCAGTCCAACGTATTAGGAGGTTAATTCAGTGACAAAGTAACAACATCCGCACGTGGCGGCACAGTGCCAATTTTTATTCAATGGGATGGAACTCTTTAGGGGAAAAAAATCGAATTCTCAAATTTTCTCCCCTGTCTTCAATTTTACTTTAGCAAACACCACCCGTCCCACTCGCATTTCCGCCACCCCACCACCCCCTTTTCCCACCCACCCACATATCCCTCTCTTCTTTTCTTTAGATTTCTTTCATTAATTTTGGGGGGAGTACTTTCCTTCCATTCAGCGAGCATGGCTCACCAAATAAAAATGTTAATATCAGTCAGAAGGGAAGAAGGAATTAAGCCAGTGAACTTTGTCACGTAACATGTGTGATGGAACATGATTTCAATTTTTTTTTTTTTTTTGATTAATCAAAATGATGTTCAGCACTTTTTCTCCTGTGAGTTCAAAGAGCGTTACCATATGATTAATCATAGATGAATATCATGAAAAAATGACTAAAAAAAGAAAAGAAAATTCCATTATCAAGGACAGCTGTGATACAGCTCCACTGATCGGCACTGCATGCTGAGACACTCGCTGCTCACTTGACTCAATACGTGCACACTTGCCCTAACGTTCTCTCTCTCTCTCTCTCTCTCTCTCTCTCTCTCTCTACACACACACACACACACACACACACACACACACACACACACACACACACACAGAGAAAGAGAGAGAGACACACGTTCTCTCCTCTCTCTCTCTCTCTCTCTCACTCTCTCACAGCATTACACAAACACGCCCACTGCGGTACACACACACACACACACACACACACACACACACACACACACACACACACACACACACACACACACACACATACACGCGTGCGCGCGCGCGCACACTGCACTCACACGTACACGCGTGGGCACGTATGCACACTTGTAAACACACTCGCGCGCGCGCGCGCGCGCACACACACACACACACACACACACACACACACACACACACACACACACACACACACACGCAGACACACACACTCACAGAGAGAGAACTCGCGCGCACACACACGCGAAACACACACACACACACACACACACACACACACACACACACACACACACTGACAGAGAGAGAGAGAGCACACACACACACACACACACACACACACACACACACACGTGCACGCACTCATAAAAGTTCTTTTACACATAACGGTTGGTCAGAAAGGTAAAGAGAAAAGAGTTCAGCCCCATGACTGAACAAACGGGTCTTTAGAGAAAATGTAAGGAAGCCAGTGGAAGTGGGGCCGTGTGTAATGATCAATGGAAGTGCTTTGAAGACTGCTGGACCCTGACAAGAAAGGGAGCGTCTGCCAGTAGGTTTTGTTCCGGTAAACAAGACTAATAGAAAGTCAAATCACCAGCAGACGGGGATCACGTGACAGGAAATGGAGGTGGAGTGTGTCAGCAGACTGCAGGTCAGAGTCAGTGCCTGTCATAAGAAGCAAAGACAGGAAGAGTTTGTAGGCACTGCGAGTGTGGCATGGCAGTGGACGCCAGGGGAGAGGTGGCAGCTCTTCTTTGAAGGACACTGATGTGAGAGATCAGTGTCGGGAGGCGCAGACAACCTTCCAGCCATGTGGGTGACGGCGGGTCTAGCCTGTGTCGCCGGGGACGGCTCCTGGAGATGTGGGGCAATTGGCGAAGGAGCGCTGCCTGACTGCGACTACCGTGGCCTGGAATACCATGAGGTTTTGTGGGGCGACAGACATGGGGGCACTCCTTAGGGGGTTGGGCTGAAAAATCGCCCTCTCGGCCGCAGTCAGCGAGTGCCCGCCAAGTTTTAGGGACTCGTGCAGCGCTCCAGCGACTTTCGACTGCTCCCTCCTTGAGGCGGCCTCACGCGGCACAGGACCATCGCCACCCGAACATGAAGAAGGCCGCCCGGTGGTCCTGAAGACAGCCTGATGTTTGGGGGACAGCAGGCAACACACACCGACGCCCATCGTCAGTCGACCAACAACCTCAAATTGAACCAACGTTCAAGACCAATTCCACCAAACTTGAAGCAACATTCAAGAAGATCACGACCAGAATTGAGCCAATTTTCAAGAGGGACACGAGCTCTGAGAGACAAATGCGACGACCCCCATTGAAACCTACCCACTACTGCCAGGCGACAGCAGTTGCCACAAATATGCAGACCCATGTCTGCAGGAACCTTGTCCTTAAGGGCCTCAGGCCGGTAGAACGTTAATCTCACCCTCAGTGCAATGCAAGTTTGTAGGCCCTACTAGTAAATTCGGGACAGAAAAGGAATCAAATACAAAGGTTGTTTCGTGTGTGTGTGTGTGTGTGTGTGTGTGTGTGTGTGTGTGTGTGTGTGTGTGTTGTTGTTGTTGTTGTTTTTGTTGTTGTTTTTTTTGTTGTTGTTGTTGTTGTTGTTGTTGTTGCTGGTGTTGTTGTTTTTGTGCGAACGAGATGTGTGGTGTGTGTGTGTGTGTGTGTGTGTGTGTGTGTGTCTGTGTGTCTGTGTGTCTGTGTGTGTTGAAAATCCGCCTCGCACATCATTCTGGAAAGGCTCTTCAGTGTGAGCCGGCACTCTGAGCACCAGCAACTGAGCGTTGCCGGCTGAGAGGCTGGCGAGAACAGCAGAGCAAACCAAAAGTCTGGGTTCTATCCACTCATAATTAGTAGCGCCGCGATGGTGCTTACAGTTTACTTGTGAAAAAGGTGTCATTCAACAGTTTAAATTTTTCTAAACGTTCGGCGGTCCCGATACAACGCTGTCGTGGACTAACCCTAAGTCATGTTTTTTTTTTTTTTTTGAAATTTCAAAAGAAATCTTTTATTCCTTATGTCACATGTTTAAAGGATTCAAAAGAAATCTTGTTATAGTCCTTATGTCACATGTTTAAAAGGATACTAGGAAGAAGAGAGAGAGAGATAGGAGAGAGAGAAGAGAGACGAGAGAGCCGAGAGAGAGAGAGATCAACACGTTGTACTAGAAAGACTGTCACCCCCCCCCCAGAAGTTTTGATGCGGTATAACCCCCCCCCCCCCCCGGAGATCTGCCCCACCCCTAATATTGTTGTGAGAGTTCACGTTCCCAAGTCAGACTCTGACTGAAACTGTCTAGCTGAATGATGGACGTTCGGAGATCTGCAGGTGGGATAATGATTGTGGGAGTTCAGTTCACAAGTCAAGACTCTGACTGAACTGTCTAGCTATGACTGATGGGGGGAGGCAAGAAGAATGAAACATTATTTTGGCCACGCCCCCAGCGGTACCTGTCCACAATCAAAATGGCGCGGTAACTCTTGTGAACCGTGGAACTCTCACCAACTTATTATCCCCACCTGCAGATCTCCGAACCGTCAATATGTAGTTATGCAAAAAATGCCACCCCCCCCCCCCCCCCCTGCTTTGCTTGACCCCCAAACTGAATAAGATAGGTCTGAGTGAACAAGCTAATAGCGTCTTGATTTACCCAGCACCGTTTTTTGTTTTTCTAGCCGTAAACTACTCATTGTTGCATCCCACTGCGGCATTCCCTCCTTTATTTCGTTCCTTTTTTCAGTCTCATCTCAGAGTAATCTTTTTTCAATAGCTGGATAATGACACAGTATCAAGGCGCGTTCACTTCTCAGTCTATTACCTCTTTTTCTTCCTGAGCAGACAGAGAGAGAGAGAGAGAGAGAGAGAGAGAGAGAGAGAGAGAGAGAGAGAGAGAGAGAGAGAGAGGAGAGAGAGAGAGAGAGAGAGGGGGACGAGAATTGAGAGGGAAAGAGGAGAGAGAGAGAGAGAGAGAGAGATCAACACGTTGTTACTAGAAAGACTGTCAACTCATACCAATTAACTCAGAAGTTTTGATGCTGGTATAACTACATAGTTGACGCTCGGAGATCTGCAGGTGGGATAATATTTGTGAGAGTTCACGTTCACAAGTCAGACTCTGACTGAACTGTCTAGCTGACTGATGGACGTTCGGAGATCTGCAGGTGGGATAATATTTGTGAGAGTTCACGTTCACAAGTCAGACTCTGACTGAACTGTCTAGCTGACTGATGGGGCAAAAGAATGAAAATTATTTTGGCCACGCCCACCAGCGGTACCTGTCCCATCAAAATGGCGCGGTAACTCTTGTGAACGTGAACTCTCACAAATATTATCCCACCTGCAGATCTCCGAACGTCAACTATGTAGTTATGCAGAAAATGCCAAAACATGATGCGCCTGTAATGCTGTCAATAAATCTCCCAATCGTTTTCCTACGGAGCGCTTTAATTCAACAATTTGGTTCTCTAGATATACCTTTGCTTGACCCACAAACTGAATAAGATAGGTCTGAGTGACACAAGCTAATATCTTGATTTACCAGCACCGTTTTTTTTAGCGTAAAACTACTCATTGTGCATCCACTCATTCCCTCCTTTATTTCCTAAACACTGAAGGCCACATTTCACCTTTCAGGAACTCGAATACACATGTAAAAGTACAGCATTTCTGAAAATACCTCCCTTCCTGTCCTCCCGTGTGTGTGTGTGTGTGTGTGTGTGTGTGTGTGTGTGTGTGTGTGTGTGTGTGTGTGTGTGTGTGTGTGTGTGTGTGGAGAGAGAGAGAGAGAGAGAGAGAGAGAGAGAGAGAGAGAGAGAGAGAGAGGAGGGAGTCCTTTTTCGGGATTCGGAGCATGAAATTGCAAAAAAGGGTAGCAAACCCTAATGTAACAACGAATAAGATTTGCAAGCATGTACGTCTATGGGAACACAACAGCATGAACACACACCAAAACGAAGGCAGGGTAAAGTAAAGTAAAGTTGATTCAAACACAATGCGAAATAGACATATGAACAGCCTTACCTGACTTGTATTTTGCCTAGTATTCAGGCAGCAACGCTACAGTCTGTTTTACGTTCATTGGAAAACAGCATGGTTTACACTGTGTTTGAAATGGTTATGCTTTGAAAACGGACGAGCCAGACAGATGTCGTAAACTGGGTAGCTACAAGTTCACCAAACAATGGTAAGCCTCTATTTAGTTTTGCCAAGGAGTTATCAGTTGTAATTCTGTCTTTGGAGTACTGAAAAACAGAAAAAAGACGAAATATAAGAAAGTGATCTAAGAGCTTAAGCATTATTTGCTTGGTATGGCATTTAACATCGTAAACAAAGATGCATGAACGTGAAGTGGCTTTTCTTTCAAAGAGGAATAACTCTTACAATGTAGGGTCATAACACGACATCCAGAGTTGTCTTTGCGAGAGAGAGAGAGAGAGAGAGAGAGAGAGAGAGAGAGAGAGAGAGTCTTATACCCAAAGGTAACAGATGAGCAAAAGATACCTTTTACCATCTGGTCCTTACACCTTCGGGGACTAAGAATACAAACGCAGAACAGTATTACTCAGTACAGAAACTAATTATAACAGAACAGCGATGATTCATATTAGCATTGAAGAAAACATACATACACACTAAGAACGTCACACACACACACACACACACACACACACACACACACACACACACACACACACACACACACTCACACACAATTTTATTGCCATTAGCAAAAGGCCTTGCTGGTAAGAAGATGTCATGAGTCATATCTAGCAGCAACAAACTGAACACAACAGCGACTGAAAAGGAAAAAAAAATGCAAAAGAATTCCTTGTGTAATGTTAAAAACTCTCCATACACATATACTTACAAAAATTGATCAACGAATTATTAGTATCCATGCATCCACACGACCCCCCCCCCCCACACACACACACACACACACACGCGCGCGCACGCACGCACGCACACAATATACCATTGACATAGACTATCAGGTTACATTAAGTAATTACTACCGAACCAAGCTTCTTTAAGGTGATTATCTTTTCCATTCGTTACATTCTTTTGACGAAAAGTGCTAGCTTCTGCAATATATTTCGCAAATTCTGTTAGAGAGAGAGAGAGAGAGAGAGAGAGGAGAGAGAGAGAGAGAGAGAGAGAGAGAGAGAGCGAGAGAGAGAGAGAGAGAGAGAGAGGAGAGAGAGAGAGAGAGAGAGAGAGAGAGAGAGAGAGAGAGAGAGAGAGAGAGAGAGAGCACAGAGATGATGATGATGATGATGATGATGATAATGATGATGATGTTTATTTTCCAGGGTAACAGATAAGCAAATATATGCTTTTTTTTTTTTTACACCCGGCCCTTGCCCCGCCGAGGGACTAAGAGTGACTAGCAACTCACAAAGCATGACTAGCTGCTAAACCATACAAACAAACATAATTATCTTAAAAAATGCATGAAATCATGGATGAGCTTTTTCTTGGATCACACACACACACACACACACACACACACACACACACACACACACACACACACACACACAGAGCTGCATAGTACATAATATTCCTACACAGAAAGAAAGAAAGAGACCATAAGAAGCGTCAGTCACCGACATATTATCAGCATAACCTTAGAAGGAATGCACAGCGAGTGATTCAGGAGGCAGCCATGTTAAAGTACACCAGCATGCATTAACATTCACGTTCATAAAAGCAAGATTGGTTGTCAAGGCAATAAGAAATAGGAGATAATGTCGAGGGTGGGGAGAGAGAGAGAGAGAGAGAGAGGGGGGGGAGGTGGAGTTGTTACAACACTGGGGATTGCCGTCATGCTCCTAGGGAAGGAATGGAAGAAAGGAGGGGGGGGGGGGGGGGGGGGGGGGGGGGGGGGGGGGGGGGGGGGGCAGCAGCAGGGAGGAGGTCCTATCACTTGCAATTGTGTGACAGCCTACGCTTCAATGTATAGACAATTATTTTTGTCGTTGTTTTGTTTCCGGTAGTGCATCCATTATCGTAAAGTTGGAAGAAATTTTGACTTGTCTGCACGCATTTACTTGAATGACGTCAGTATGAAATGCGCCTTTTCGTTCGCCGGTGTTTCAAGAACACAGTTACATCATTTTCTGACTAGTGGGCACAAGCTTCGTATAAAAGAAAACATGACGTCACTTCTGTGCTCCATCTGGGCCTACACAGAGGAAAGAAGAATGGGCCCGAGCTTACGACCCCGTTATCACCGTGTGATAAAGGTCTGCTTGCAAGCTCTGATGTGGAAGCGAGCAAAGAATTCATACAGCAGGAGAGGGAGTAATTTCTACTGGGATTACCTGGGCATCAGTTCTTGTCGTCTGCCGCCACAACATTGACTTGCTGGTGTGAGACGCAAGACTTGTGCAGAGTTGGTCCTTCGAAAGATGTTTTACTTCCTGCCGTCTAGAGATTCAGACGTCCAACCCCTGCTTGAACAGGAAATTACCGTAACGCGATCTGGATACAGCATATTATAACTTCCACACCCTTCAATCGCCCTTAAATCTTTCGCTGCATCAGAATTTGTGTTGTTATTTGTTTATTTTTGAACAAGTGTTTCATCAGCGTGCAGAATAGGCCAAAAGGGAAAGCCGCGTGTCTGCATTCGTTTACCTTAGGTTGCATGGTTTCAATACTCTTGAAGTAAAAAGAAAATGTGACCTGCGTTGACAGCCAGCACTTCCGACACCAGCCTTTAGACCTACACTGGGTTGGGGTCCCAATAAGGTTCTGCTTTCAACAACAACTTGGGAAGAAAGCGTGTTTGTCGGTGGAACCAGATAGGAGAACAGGGTGAACGGTATCTTCAAGATGCCTGAACCAACCTCCTTTTATGGAAAGGATGCAGAGAAGCGAGAGGAGGGTGACGACCATCTTTATGATAACCTGAACGAGTATCAGCTGCTGGACAGCGGCCAAATGTCGGTCGTGCGAGCTGAACGACCCTTGAAAGAAATCCCCGACGTTTGGCTGAATCGACTGCTTCCGTCCACGGGTGAGAACAGTTGTTCTGTGTCGTGTTGTGTCACGTCATATGTAACACCGACTTGCCCCTCTCCCCCACCCTTTCTCTGATTGTATCTTTGTCTGTCTTGCTGTCTGTTTCTGTTTGCAAGTTATTCAGTTTGTCTGTCTGTCAGTCTCTCTGTCTGTCTGTCTGCGTGTGTCTGTCTTGTCTTGCTCTCTGTTTCTTTTGTCTGTCTGCTTGTGTGTGTGTGTGTGTGTGTGTGTATGTGTGTGTGTGTGTGTGTGTGTGTGTGTGTGTGTGTGTGTGTGTGTGTGTAGACAAAAAGAGACAGACAGCAAGACAGTGTGTGTGTGTGTGTGTGTGTGTGTGTGTGTGTGTGTGTGTGTGTGTGTGTACACATGCTTATTCATTTTCACATGTCTAGACTATCGAAAAACTGCAGCCATAATGGCCTGACAATCGCGTCGGCGGTAAAGCTAGGTCGGTCACCTTGAAATAATTTTCATGAATTCCCATCCTACAGCTGTACTTTCCCCCTGGTTCATTTTCCTAAACTCTTATTTATATCACCCACGCATTGTGACCTTCACACTAAGCGGATTTGGTATAGCGGCAGCGCGGATTAATCCGCTTGCAATGACGCCTCCTGGACAAACGGGGAAAATGCAAAGTAGTTCACCTCTCTCTCTCTCTCTCTCTCTCTCTCTCTCTCTCTCTCTCTCTGTATACACCATACTTCCGTGCTGAAAATCTCTCGATGCTTACACACTCAGGAGTCTGCCCACCTCCATCAACTTTAGCTAACACCCCCAGCTGCTGTTCTGTATGTATTCTTTCCGTCATTTGGTAAACATTTTACTCAACAGAGTAGGAGATGCACCCCCCTCCCCTCCCCACCACGACGCTCTTCCCCTGTCTTCCATCTTGCCCCACCCCCTCTGTCCCCCCTCTACCTCATCCATCCCCTCCGTCTGCCAGACCGATCAAACAAACATAAACGAACAAACTCGAGGAAGTGTGATTCACAAGAGAAACCTTATCCTTAACCAGCCTTCACGGACAGACTGAAGACGACAGGAAGGCAGGAAAGAGAAGATCGAGGGAGGGGGCTGTGTAGAGTTTTTAAAAATGGCTGCAGTTCGTTCAATGGCACTGTGTTAAACTCTTTGGAATTCTTTCAAATCTTTCTAATTCACTGAGGAACACACCCCTTTTTGCATCCCTCACTTGTCATCCCATGCCCTGGTTTTCAAGGTCTCTCTCTCTCTCTCTGTGTGTGTGTGTGTGTGTGTGTGTGTGTGTGTGTGTGTGTGTGTGTGTGTGTGTGTGCGCGTGTGTTCATTCCGTTTCCACCATCAGTCAGTTTACCTGACTTTGGACTTTGAAAATAATAACACTACTGCTACTGGTAGTACGGCAATAACAACAATTATAATAACAAACAACAAAAATGATGATGATGATGATGATGATGATGATGATGATGATAACAATTATAACTGTAATTGAGACAACGAAATCTCGCTCCCGTTAAACAGAAAACACTGGCCTGAGCATTAGTTCACACCTCCTGAGTTCACTCTTGCATACACACTCTCCTTCCGTAGTTCTTGGTCTTTTACTCTGGGCTACGGATTCAGCGTGAGTTTTTGTACCCCCAGTTCTTACAGAACAGGGAGTACTTTACAATGGGAAGAAAGAAATGCTGTGTGCGTGCGTGCGTGTGTGCGTGCGTGCGTGCGTGCGTATGTGTGTGTGTGTGTGTGTGTGTGTGTGTGTGTGTGTGTGTGTGTGTGTCCGTCCGTCCGTCCGTCCGTCCATGGTCAAAATGTGTTCCACTCGCTCCAGACAAAACTACTGGGCCAATCTTTCTGAAAATTTGTAGGTATGTTCATTATGGGTCACGGATGATGCCCGATGTGTTATTTTACCGTTTTAGCCGTTACTAATGGTCATAACGGCCAATAACGGTTTTTCGTTCTTTATGGAATATCTTAGAAAGTACTTGGCCGATCTCTGAAAATTTGTAGGCATGTTCATTATGGGCCACGGATTATGCCCGATGTGTTATTTTACCGTTATGGCCGTTACTAACGGCCATAACGGCCATAACGGTTATCCTTCTTTATGAAATATCTCAGAAAGTACTTGGCCGATCTTTCTGAAAATTTGTAGGTATGTTCATCACGGATCACGGATCATGCCCGATGTGTTATTTTATCGTTGTATCCATTAATAACGGCCATAACGGCCCATAACGGTTTTTCTTTTTTATGGAATATATCAGAAAGAAAGTACTTGGCCGGTCTTTCGAAAATTTGTAGGTATGTTCATTATGGGTCACGGATGATGGCCGATGTTTTATCTTACCGTTATATCGGTTACTAAAGGCCATAAGGGCTCGTAACAGTTTTTTTTTTTTCATGGAATATCTCAGAAAGTACTTGGCCGATCTTATTGAAAATATATAGGTATGTTCATTATGGGTCACGGATGATGCCCCATGTTTTATTTTGCCGGTATAGCTGTTACTAACTAATGGAATATCTCAGAAAGTACTTGGCCGATCTTTCTGAAAATTTGTAGGTATGTTCATTATGGGTCACGAATCATGCCCGATGTTTTATTTTACCGTTATAGCAGTTATTAACGGCTTATATAACGGCCCATAACAGTTTTCTCCTTTATGGAAGATCTTAGAAAGTACTTGGCCGATCTTTCTGAAAATGTGTAGGTGTGTTCATTATGAGTCACAGATGATGGCCGATGTTTACCGTTATAGCCGTTTCTAACGGCTGTAACGGCCTAAAACAGTTTTTCCTCTTTATGGAATATCTCACGCGTATTCAAGATAAACTGGGAGTACATTTATATGCTTTGCATCTTGTTTAATCTCAAAATGAATATACGCGTGAAGTTATTGTATGTTAAGCGGCGTAATGGCGTAGTGATCCCAGTCAGTGCGCTATCAATCTGTCATGTCATCTGTCCTCTTTTGCTCCACAGGTTCCCCTCAAGGTACCGTTCTTTCTCCTGTCCTCTTTACTCTGTACACCAACGACTGCATTGGTACAGAAGAAAACACCAGTCATTAAATATTCAGATGATACAGCCCTTGTAGACCTTACCAATTCTGATGTAACATATTTTGATGAAGTTGAGCGTTTCAGCAGTTGGTGTAAAGAAATCATCTTGAGCTTAACGTCAAAAAAAACAAAGGAGATGATCATAGATTTTAGGAAAGCGGAAAATTATGTGCCTGATGATCTTTACATTGATGGAGAAAAAGTGGAACGGTAGAGAAATACAAATATCAGGGCACAACATTAGACAATAAGCTCACTTTCAATACACACACCAGGTCCGCATACAAAAAAATGCCAAATTAGAATGCATTTTTCCTACGCAAATTGAGGAATCTGCATGTCCAGCCAAAATTCTTAAAACATTTTACAGGAGTTTTATTGAGTCTGTCTTGACGTTTTCATGCATTTGCTGGTATGGAAATCTTAATTTGAAAAAACAGCAAACTCTTGGATAGCGTTGTGAACATCTGCGGCAAGATTGTTGGTGAGAGAGAGACAGGAGAGTATGAGTGAGTTGTATGAAAGGCGTGCGGTCAACAAGGCTCGTGCGATTGTTAGCGACAGTGGGCATACGCTTGCACGACAGTTTGTGCTCCTTCCGTCAGGCAGACGATTTTGTGTTCCCAGAGCTAAGCTGATGCGCACAAAAAAGAGCTTTGTGTTCAAATCCATTGCGTTTTTTTTTTAAACAAACACAGCGTGTAAGAAGAGGCGATGGATCACCTGTGACACAAGCATGTGCGCGAGTGTGTATGTCCGTGAGCAAGCGGGAAAGTATAGATGCTGGAGTGTGGGTGTGTGTTCTGTTTTATGTGTGCATGTCCTGGAACAGTGAGGAATAGAAATGTCTGGAATATGTCTCATCTTAATGATTTTTAATGATAAAAACCTCTCTCTCTCTCTCTCTCTCTCTCTCTCTCTCTCTCTCTCTCTCTCTCTCTCTCTCTCTCTCTCATACGTGCACACATTTATGTATATATAATCAAGAGTGGCTGAGTGTGTACTTTATTTGCACTACCAAAAGGAGAAAGATTGAAATTCCCATTTTGGTGTTACACGCATGTTTTATTGTTTGTAAGTAATTTTAATTTCCAGTGTCACGTTTGTAACTATAAATATGTATGTCTTAACTTTTAGGGCAGCGGTCACAAATGTAATTTCTCTTGTAACGAGAGATAATAAAGTTTTCTGAATCTGAATCTGATTTTCGAGTCTCAGCTGCTTGCTCGATGGTTGATGTGGATGCATACAATGAGACTCACACACACACACACACACACACACACACACACACACACACACACACACACACACACACACACACAAAATATTACAAGGTCTGTTGATTAACCATTATTATGAATGACAGCAATCATAATACATCGTAAAGGACTACATTCACAGTGTAAGTCAATGACATGCACTGGTTGCTTCCCTTGGATAAGCAGACGGCAAGACTCATGAATAGTATTGATACTTTGATATCATCTTCAGTTAAAAGCTTGATAAAGCGAGCGACATGAAATTTTCCACCTTAACAAAAAGTAAATGTTTATCTCTGAATTGCCGTGACTTGACTGAAAACAAGTAGGTCTGTTAATAAGATTTCCAGAGTAGAATGTTGTTTTTTCTACACTGTCTCTTTATGAAGGAGAAAAATCAATAAATACACCTGCCTATGATGCCGATGTACATCTATAAGCAGTAAGCACATGAATGGATTATTACAATAGTAAGAAATCATAATGAATGACATTTTGAAGTTGTCCATAGCCCGCTCGAGTGAAATATCGAGGTTGTTGAACACAGTTAACAAATGCCTGAAAAGGATACTGAATCACCTCTCTCTCTCTCTCTCTGAATCACCACTCTTTCTCTCGCTGTCTGTCTGTCTGTCTGTCTCTCTTTGTCTCTCATAATTGTCTATTCATGGCAGAACTGGCACAATCATATCTACCATAGTTATACACTTACCCAGCACCGACTTTTAAAGACTATGTTATAACCACAGACCAAAATAATGTTATATCATTATTTTATGAGAGCACACTAGGCCCTACCTAAATTTGATTTTGGTGTTTCTAACATTGCTGTCCATTGCTTCCGATATTCCAGCTCTGCCGAAGATGGAATTAACATGGCGTTTCCGTGGCGGAACAACAGCAACAACGACGACGGCAACAAAAAAAAAAAACGAGATACAAATTGTTTGTTTATTTGTTTGATCATTAAAACTATATTTGTCAAACTAAACAATAAGAGTTCACTTGTTATATTCTGCATTCAACTTGTAACCATCATACTAAGCACTTCAACTATATTTTTCTGTTCATATTGTCCAGCGTATCATTCAGATCATGGTTTT
The DNA here is from genome assembly GCA_016801955.1 of Conus betulinus. Taxonomy (NCBI): domain Eukaryota; kingdom Metazoa; phylum Mollusca; class Gastropoda; order Neogastropoda; family Conidae; genus Conus; species Conus betulinus. The sequence continues at coordinate 128,849 of JADBJO010001770.1, read as the reverse complement.
CATACAAAACACGTTTGAAATTCTAAACATGTTATCACTATATATTTGTTGTACTCAACATGAAACTAGACTAGTTATTTTTATTTTATTTTTATTATTTTTTTTTGCTGTCCCAACCTCTGCGCCACCTCAGAGGCAGTGCACCCGCGCCGCTCATTCCGACACCCCGTCCACAGCCACAGCCCAGCCGGCCCCACCGCAACCCCGGCACCGGCAATCCACACAGGGAGCAGTCAATATCAAGTCGTCACCGGAGGAGACACTGCACTGCTGCCGAGTCACTTCAGTGGTGTTCAGTGGCGCCTGTTCTGATCTAACATACGCAGGACACCACCTACTAAGCCCCTACTGACGACAATAATTGCTTAGTCGCGGAGCCGGCGTGAGTGAGCTCTCCCCCGGAGGGCGCCACCACACATCCGTCCAACGACAGCCCCCATAGACTTGCCGATACCGGCGACCCGGACAGAACCAAACCAAGGCCACAGACGTGGAGAGGACATCGAAACTGAGGTCACCATGAGAGCAGGGCATGAAGGGCCACAGAATTTGAGACTTTTTTTTTTTTTAATGCTGATCGATGAAAATGAGGATGATTAAGATGATGCTACGGATTTCCATTTCGGTCTGAGACTACATGACAGGGCTGTACTCAACGCTTCCTTTCATATTATATCCCGGCGTCAACTAGGCCCGAGAGATACAGACACCTGCAGTGTTGGTCAGGAAATTTGAGCAACACTCTCAGAAACGCATCCATTAAGTGGATGAAACTCGACTGCGTGGTCCCAGTCTTCCCAACTGAGCCCGCAAAACTCAACTCTGGGTAGGAGCCGGTCGGGGCAGAAAAACCCACATGACTTCTGATGGGATTCGAACCCACGACCTTCCAGCCGGGAGTCCGCGACGCTAACCACTTCGCCACGGCGGCTGGTGAAACTAGACTAGTTATACTAACAACAATTTAAATATTTTATCGGCCAACTTCATAAAACTGTCTTCTTCTTCTTTCTTCTTCTTTTTTTTTTTTTTTTTAACAGAACCAATGAAAGGCATCGACTGGCAGAGCGTGTTCGGACGAGTGTTTATTCTGAATGAAGAAGGCTTTTTTTCCAACCGGTGGTGAGCAAAGGAGATTTGCATGTGCACATACCAAGTATTGCTCAAGTAAACGTCCTGTTTGGCCCTTTAAAGTGTTTTTGTTGTGTGTGTGTGTGTGTGTGTGTGTGTGTGTGTGTGTGTGTAAGTGCGTGAGCGCATGCGTGTGTGCGAGCGCGCGCGCGCGCGCGCGTGTGTGTGTGTGTGTGTGTGTGTGTGTGTGTGTGTGTGTGTGTGTGTGTGTGTGCGCG
>JADBJO010001770.1:72500-122500 GCA_016801955.1 Conus betulinus | reverse complement strand
TATTGATTTTTCAGCTCGAAGGTGAGCTGGAAGTGTTCAACTTAGCCATGGCCTGGCTGGCGTATGACCTTGGCCCAAGCGCGCCGTCACGCGGAGCGGGTAATGCAGCACGTGCGCTTCACGTGCATGACACCAGCCGAGATCATTGGGGCTACACAGCTCAGCAACTTCATCTGTCGTCTGTCGTTCGTCGTTCTGCCGGAATCGTGTCCTGGAGGCTATCTGGTGAGTCGCAGATGGGCGAAGCGAAGCAGTTCAAGGCTGGTGTGTCGGACATCCGCTCAGTGGGACGGTGGTCAAACTGTTTCTGGTTGTGGCTGTTGAATGAAGGTCTTTCCTGAATGAGGTTCCGTCTTTCCGTCTTGGTTCCCTGGCTTGAATTCCGTGGTTCTCCACTGGGGAGATGTTCACGGTACGTGAATGTTGTGGTCCCACTACTAAGCCGCGACACACTATGCTGGAAAGGGCAATATGGTTGACGTCAGTGAGCGGTCTGCTGTTTACCAAAGTGCGCCATGCGCTCTCCTCCGGCGGCGGCACGCGATCAGCGCATGACCTGCTGGAGCTTGTATTGGATGGCATTAAGATTCAGTCCTACTTCAATGCTTGTTGTATGGCAAACTAATCGTAAATGGTTGTTGTATTTGATTGTTTCCGATTTATTACATGTTACTTGTATCAGTAATACACGAAAGTAATTGATAATGAACAAGAAAGGGTATGTTTGGTGACATTCATTGAACAGTACTTTCTATTGCTTCTATTATGCACTGTACGTCTACAAAACTACTGTCATCAACACAAAGAAGTTGACTGATGATTAAAACAAGAAATAAAACGAAAAAAAAAAAAAACAACAAATGTTTAGTCTGTATTACAACTGTTTACATTATCAATTTTTAGTAGTAGACTGCTACTACTACCATTACAACTGCAAGATATTTTTTTCCTGCTCTTGATTGTTTCCAGTTTGTTACATGCTGCTATATCATACATGCACAAAAGAAAGGGATAATGAATTGAAAAGGGTATGTTTGGTGACATTTATTTATGCACTTATGTGTATGAAACTACTTTTTTTTACTACCACAAAGAAACCAACGTACAATCAAAAATATAACTGAAACGAACACACACACACACACACACACACACACACACACACACACACACACACATGTTTACCAAGTGTAGAACTGTTTGAAACAACAGCAATAATTTCTCTTTTTGATACTAGATCTATTTGTAAAACCACCAACTACAGGTGCTACTATTACATTTTGCTTCAACTTCTTCTTCTTCTGCTACTACTACTACTTCTACAACTTCGTTCTCAGCTTTCAGACCATTCCGTCGTTTTGACCTTCACTGTTTAACAGTCGATGATGAACCCAAGATATACCCGTGGGAACACCGCAAAGCATATGACCATCTGGCCGAAATGCTCGAACTCAGCCAGTGTCCTTCGCCCACTTGTACTGAACTTGGCACGCAGACAGCTTGGATTTCTTTTAACTCTGCTTTGAGCATCTTCTTCTTGTAATCTTTGAGAAGAGAATGATATTCACCAAACGTCTCCCATCTTGCGATTCATGGTCTCACCCACCATCTTCGATTTTTAAAAATTCTTCAGTTGTACGCAAGTGATCAAAATGATTATATTGCGCAAACTAAAATTTCTTCGTCTCCAGAGCGCATGTTCAGAGAGTATCGAGTACTGAGCGCGCCGCGGCCTGTCCAGCAACCGTGCAGACGCTTGCCGGCTGGACTGGGTTGAAGCCAGCGGGGGATGTCGTTTAGATTTCCGTCATCAAACCGTCACTGTCGTGTCAAACAATCGCATTCCACGCGCTGGGGAGGGTATTCCAACATAGTGTGTCGCCGGCTTTTATGGGGGTGATGTCCTTACCCACGAGGCCAGTGCGCGAGTGTTTTCTTGTTGTGTGATCCATTATGCCGGCACACGAAAGGTAGACCGGAAACGGGATTCAACATGCGTATGGGAAATTTCAGTGCCTGCGTTCACGCACAAGACTTGGGTTTAAAGTGTCACCCAAACGACTAGAAGTGGACTGGAGTCTTCACAGACGTTAACTCCGTCGAGGAAATGTCTTCAACCTGACTGTCTTGAGTGGGAATGGAGTCCTGGGACTTGGAACAAGAGTCTGACACTTACTCCTCAGGCTAACCGGCTCCCCCTCCCACCACCACCTCATTCCATACCTTCTCCCTCCCCCCCCCCCCCCCCCCCTTTCCACTTGAGTGAGGTCAGCACTTCTTACCTTCTCCCTCCCCCCCCCCCCCCTTTCCACTTGAGTGAGGTGAGCAGAAGTGCTGTTTAAAGTCTCCCTTCTCTGCACATCTGGAAGACGCTGTTCCATTATCGGATGACTCCCCGTTGGGCCAAGAATTCTGTTGGCCTGTAAGTGGCCAGAGAAACTTCTTGCTCGGGGATTTGTTTTGTTTTTATTAAACCTCAATATCTGAAGGGAAGAAACGTTATTTTGAGCTGGAAGATGGAGGGGGGCGCGAGAAAGGATATTGTGTATTTTTCCGTGTTTCATAGAAACATCTGAGGATAGCTACGACAGCCTTCTTATGAGAAGAGTAATTACGATACACACACATGCTGACGGCGACATGACTTACATCACAATGCGTTCAGTGGCTTAAGCAAGAGATGGAAAAGCTTGACATCCACCTCTGATTGCGGCCGAGAAAACGACAAAATCATATTGGCCTGTACTCGGGGAAAGACGCCGACGACAAAGAAGAAAACGTTCACGGGCAGTAAATCAGACAGAATCGAAAGTGAATCCTCTCTTCCTCCTCCCCCTCTCATACTTCTGCTTTAACTTGTGAAAATGATACGAATGTAGACGCTTGTAACTTTACCTGTCATTGCTGTCCTCATAAATGAAAAGAGTCGTTCATTTGGGACATAGGCTTTTTTCAATATTTACTATAAAAATCAAATATGTTGCCTAACTAAGGACGGGGAGAGGTCGGAAAGCGGGAGAAGTAGAAGGAAAGGAGAGAGGACAGGAAACGTTCTACTGCAAGGTGTGTGTGTGTCTGTAATATTATATATATATATATATATATATATATATATATATATATATATATATATATATATATATATATATATATGCTGAAACAATTAAGTAGTGGTGGAAAACAAGTGCAGGTTTACAATTCTTCCGTTATTATAGTAATAACTTGGCGAAAATTTGAAATATAATACGAAAAAAAGGAAGGTTGAGGATGAAGAAAATGTACATTATAAACAAACAAACAAAAAAAATCCTTCGTTAGCTGCATGAAGAAATCATCGCAGACCCTTCCAAAAGCAGATCTATGTATATGTATCGCCTGCTTCCTGGGCCCCTTTGTCCGCTGGATCGGGGGACACGGCTGGTTGTGTCTGTGGTCTTGGCGTCAAATAGGGACACACCACAGTCCCTAATTCCCGTGGTGTTCTCAGCACCAAGGATTTAAAGAAAGAATCCAGCACCCCCAAAGCAGCCAGCGAAAGGTAAAGGTAGTAAAATAAAACAAAACGAAAGATGGAGAGGAAAACAGTTGCTGAAAAATTAAAAACATTACGCAAACAGTATAAAATGTGAGGGGACTATATGTATATAATGCCGAACAATTAAGTAGTGGGGGAAAACAAGTGCAGGCTAACAATTCCGTCATTATAGTGATGACTTGGCAAAGATTTGAACTAAAATAGAAAATAAATTTAAAAAAAAGGGGGGGGGGGGCAGGGTTTCACGGTGAAGAATATGGGAACATAAAATTAAGAAATATATAAGATACGAAACCCTTCGCTAGCTGCATGAGGGAACCATCGCAATCACCCCCCCCCCCCCCCCCCCCCCCCCCCCCCCCCGAAGGCAGATCTATTGGTATTGCTTGCTCCTAGTCCTTTCGCCCGAATGATTGGACTCATCAGGGAGACACGGCTGATTGTGTCTGCGCTCTCGGCGTCAAATATATACACATATATACATTTAATGTTGAATCGTACTTCTCTTCTAACTCTTGAGCTAGTCATTATGGAACATGTCCATAATCTAGTATACTTTACATAATAATTATTAAAGGAGTGTGTATGAGGAAGTGTGTGTGTGTGTGTGTATGTGTGTGTGTGTGTGTGTGTGTGCCTGTGAGTGTGTGTGTGCGCGCGCGCGCGCGCGCGCGTGTGTGTGTGTTGGGGGGGCTGTTGTTGGTGGTGGTGGATAGGAGTCTTGCCAACAGCTGGCATTGGGGTGAACGGGCTGGATTCCTTCCGTCTCCCTTACCTCCTATCTCCTCTTCTTTCCTGTGGCAATGTCAATGGTCGGAAGATGAGAGAGAGTGGTGGGGGGGAGGTGACAATGGTCCTTTTGGAAGTCTTCAGATAAGATGATAGAAGGCTGAAAGGTCCAGCCATGTGGCTGTCTTCATAATAATCATCTTTATGGTCAGCATATTTTTAATCATGTCACACGTGTCAGTTTCATATATTAAAATGTATTCCGTTAATTTCTCACACTCTAATTTGTATACTTCCATTTAAGCACGTATTTATACCGCAATTGTGAAATCTTGTCTCGAAGCAAAAGCCACGTGTCTGATCGCCGGTGACTTGTTTTGTCACAGAAAGGTAACAGTTCCCCACTCCAATCTCATCCCACCAAAAAAGAAAAAAAAAAAAAAAAAAAAGGAACATTATCAAGCCTGATGAAATGGTGTCCTCCATGTAGGCTGATGACCATTAAAGGGCACAGTACGTTTGATCCCTTCGACTGCCACCACTGCCCCAAAACCTCGCCGCTGGCTTGCGGGAAAGGGGCCCACACCCCCAGTAGTGATGGAGACTGGCTACCCTCTCGATCTTCAGCAGATGAACGCATGGAATAACTCCAGTGAACGGCCGTCGCCTGGTCAGCAAGCAGAGGGGACCGTTTCTGAGGTCGGTGTACACGAGTGGCAAGGAACGGGGGAAGGGGAGAGGGGGGGGGGGGGGGAGGAAGGGGGAAGGAGAGGAAGGAAGTATAAGTGGGAGACGGAGGGTGGTGGTGGTGGTGGGTGGTGATATTTATGATGATGATTGTCACGAGCATTATGTCTGAAAGTACGTGTGTGCATGCAAAGATTAAAACCTGTGACCTGTCAGCTCGCTAACCGTGACAATGCCACTGCACCACGCTCGCTGATTAACACGTTTATTTATTTATTTATTTTTTTTTTTTTTTTGCAGAATCCTAGAAAGACAGCTGACTTCCACCCAGCTATCGCTAAACCTGCCACCCCTCAAGAACCGACGCAGTTAACTAACGTTAAAAAACGACGCGATCTGACCACTGACATGCTGAAACCAGTTCACCAGAATGATAATGCCTCCTCCTTCAGCTATGCAGAAATGACACCAAGAAGTAGTCATATACCCTTCAGCTCGCCTCTGGGGATAGGCATGCTTTATCCAGCTAATCCACGGGCGCAGAGCAATTTTTATCAGTCTTCAGGCGGTGAGATGCTTTCATCATCTCGAATTCAAATCAGACACAGCGAGCAACGTGTCTGGCCATACTAGCTCCCAAAGGGCACGTTCTACCTCCAGATCCCGTCAGCGTCTTTCAGCCTCAACTGCTACAGAAAGAGGCCACCACCTAGCCGCACAGCAGTCTCTGGCCCCACCACAGAGGTTCCCTAACTTTAGGTCTTCACCACACGGCTCGTTCACTTCTTCTGCCCCTCCGAGACACGATTATCCGCTTACCGAACCTTCTGTATCTGTTGAAAGTAACCCTCAGACTTTTGCAGGCAAGGCTACTAAAGACCAGACACGCCTATCTGTTGACAAATTTGAAGATTTGATAAAGAAGACACGGGAATCTCCTGTGAGACCAGGTGATCACGCGGCCAGATCTTCTACCAAGACTGTTGGCAAGTCTTTGGACACGGCAACCACGTCGGCCATGTCTGTTGACAGACAGGAGAATGCTGGAGGTACAACAGACCAGTGCCAACAATCAAAGTTCTTTCACGACAGACGAAGCCCCCGGATGAAATCTGCTTTCTCCAGTAATAGAGATGGCAGAGGACGGAGAACCAACGTGTCTTTTGGCAGAACTGAAACTGCCACGAGCAAATCGTTCGGGTCGTTGGGCAGACCTGGCAACATGGCAGGAAAGCACGTGATTTCCATTGGAAAGTCCGGCAGCTCCACGAGCAAATCCGTGACCCCTGTCACGGGAAGGAGCATGTCTAGCCTGTCAATTGGCAGGCCTGACATCGGTCTATACAGACACGCAGAAGACAGACAAAGGAGTCCAAATCAAACGGCAGTTCCCATGGATAGAGTCGGCATTCCAAGTAGCTCTGCAGTTCCCGCGGACAAAAAACAGAGCAGATTAAGCAGATCTCCATCTCCCGCTGACGGACTCAGCAATATAAGCAGGTCGACAGTTGCAGGGGGCAGCAAGTCTGCAGCACCTTTCAGAAAACCAGACGTTGGTCCACGCTCCCCCGGGATTTCTTCTGTCAAACGTAAAACGGCAGCTCCCAAAGCCAGACCCAAAATTCCAAGTAGATCTGTAGCTCCCGTGGACAAAAACCTGGGCAGTGCAAGTAGATCTCCATCTCCGGCAGAGAGACTGAGCAATGTAAGCAGGTCTACAGTTGCAGGGGGCAGCAAGTATGCAGCACCCTCCAGAAAACCAAACCTTGGTCCACTCTCCTCCGGGATTTCTTCTGACAGACCAGGTCTCAGTCCAAGTAAATCTGCAACGACTGCCGCCAGTGTAATAAGACCAGGTTTGAGAGCCTCGTCTCGCGTGCCGAAAACTTACCACACGATGGCTTCTGCGAGTCGATCAGCTACAGGCTCTCCTTCCCAGGTGAGAAATCAGGTCAATGTAAGTTCTGGCTCGGCTGGCAGAAGGAGTCAAACACACCTTGCATCATCCCAAAAGGATCTCAGACAGAGTGGTTATATTTCCAGAAACGCTTCCAGTGACCTCCAGAGACCCCATAAGCTTTCTACTGTCTATTCTGAAGGTCGTGATGATGACTCTGTGAGTGAGGTGGAAGTGAACAGAAGCCATTCATACCTTACTTACGGCCATCCTCCATCGAGGTCTCCTTCTCAAACGCCACAGTTAATCCCGCCTCCTCCACCACCGCCGCCTCCACCTCCACCACCACCACCGCCACCACCGGTTGAATTTGAAAACGTCCCATGCTTTAAATTCTTCTCTTCTCGCGTTACTCGGCCGGGTTCGGATGGTGAGTCGTGGCTCGTTACATCACACACAGATATCACACACACACACACACACACACACACACACACACACACACACACACACACACACACACACACACACACACACACACACACACACACACACACACACTCTCTCTCTCTCTCTCTCTCTCTCTCTCTCTCTCTCTCTCTATATATATATATATATATATATATATATATATATATATATATATATATATAATGCTGAACAGTTAAGCAGTGGGGGGAAACAAGTGCAGGCTAACAATTCTTCAGTCATTATAGCAATGACTTAGCGAAGGTTTGAACTTTTAGAAAAAAAAAAATGAAGATGAAGAGAATGGGGGGAATACATTATAAATAATGAGAAACCGTTCACTAGCTTCCTGAGAGAACTATCGTAAACCCTTTCGAAGGCAGATCTATTCATATTGCCTGCTCCTAGGCCTTTCGTCCGCTGGATCGGACTCATCAGGGAGACACGGTTGATTGTGTCTGCGCTCCTGGTGTCAAATAGAGACACACCACAGTCCATAATTCTGTTGTGTTCTCACCACCAAGGGTTGAAAAAAGAATCCAACAGCACCCCTAAAGCAGCCAGCGAAGGATAGTAAAATGAATAAAAACGGAAAATGTGGAGAGGAAAAAAGTTGCTGAACAACTAAAAGCATTATGCGAACAGTATAAAATTTAGGGGACAATTAACTAAAAGCATTATGCGAACAGTATAAAATTTAGGGGACAATCTTTGAGCCTACGCTAATATATATATATATATATATATATATATATATATATATATATATATATATATATATATATATATATATATATATATATATATATATGTGTGTGTATATATATATATATATTGTGTGTATATATATATGCATATATATATATATATATATCAAAAATGCTGTTAAAAAGCCTAATGAAAATTCAAAGGTGCTCAACCCCTGGGGGCAACATCTGTTTAAAATAAGGTATTCAAAAGGAAGTTTTAAAACTACAATATTGTTTCGAGCGCTTGCTCTCTTCAGGATGGTTTAGTGTCATTGCTCTCTTGACACTAAACCATCCTGAAGAGAGCAAGCGCTCGAAACAATATTGTAGTTTTAAAACTTCCTTTTAAATACCTTATTTTAAACATATATATATACACACACACGAAGACAAAAAAACGAAGATTTAAAACAAAATCAAAGGTATACATAACTTTGTTTTGAAAAGCGTACGGACCCCCTGTTTCTATGATCATTTTTCTTGCATCCCCAAGACCTAGACTTTTCGGACATCATCACTGATGAAATTGTTGCGCCACAAATCCATACTCTTCCGACGCCGTTCTACCAGTGAAACCTACTTTAGACAGAAGAAAAAAAGTAGTGTGAAACGTTTTTGCTCGGCCATCCAGCAGGACCCTATTGTTATGAACTGATCGCGACGAAGATTACTGAATTTGGCGAGCTGCTTGGCCCATCAGTAGAGAAAAAGTTTCTCCTACAAATTATTTTCGTGTTTTTAGCTTCGTTTGATTAATCTCCGACCAAAGCTAATGTCTGTCAGGGCTGGAGGTGAGAATGTTTTTTTTTTTCTTTGATTTTTGAACTATCATTTTCTTAAACTCATGCTTTATAAGCAGCGTCTTCTGATTGGTTGAGAAAATGATTGGCATTATCACTTCCCTTCCGAGGAAAATCAAGTACAGGATTGGACAAAACGGCCATCGCATAACTATATGAATTCGTATTCTCGAGTTGCTTCGTTAGTTTTTCAACGCGAATGGGTGAAATGTCGCTGCAAGGTTCAGCCACAATGTTTAATTTTTGCATCATGTCTGTCGACGCAACTTAAGATTTATGAATTAGGGATGAATCTTGCTATTGAGAGACTAACTGATCGTGGATGAATCTGAAAGAAAAGACACCCCCCCCCCCCCCCCCCCCCCCCCATAAGTGCAACTTTTTCCCTTCATTAACTCAAAGTAGCGTGAGAATGGCTTTGAAAATCACAGGCCTCTGAAGAGCGTGATTAAGACGGCCTACTGCTGAGAATCGCTGATTCACACAGCAAGGTTTAAAGCATGATACCTGGATATCGGACCGTGTAGTAGAAGCGTCGGACATCGACTGTGTGCACATCTGGTCAGTGTGTAGACAGCAGCATTTTTTTTTCTTTCTTTCTCTCCGCCCCCCCCCCCCCCCCCCCCCCCCCCCCCCCCCCCTTTTTTTTTTTTTTTTTTTTTTTTTTTTTTTTAAGTAGGGACAATGTCACCTAACAGTCGTAAGAAATGTCGTCTGCCAGGTCCCACCTGACCATTTTATGTTCTGCGCATGCGTTTCGAATACTATTCTCTTTCCTGTTTCAGTCAGCTCAGTTTCATTGCAAATGAACTTAAACATTTGGTGTTTGAGGTCTTAAGAGGCCCGTTCACCGTTCTAATATATATCTGTGTCAAAAACTCCGCATGCGTGGAAGGAAGAGAGTCACAGACAATCTAGGTCGATAAACATTCTGACTTGTATTTTGTCGGCAGTTCCTTCCAATGGGTGTCTAACCGTGATTTGCAGATGGTGACTGCAGGGGCTGTTACTACAGAATCAGGAAGACCACTCCAAGCATCAGTCACTCGAAGAGAAAAGTAATTTCCCCTAATGTTCAGTGTGTCATGAACTTGGATAGGATAGCTCCTTCATTGTCGCTTCGTGCGAAAACCTTGGTGTCGTCTGAAAAAAAAAAAAAAGAAAAAAGAAAAGTGTACAGTGTTTTGAATGAGATTCGGCAGATCGTTGATAAACAAGACAAACAGAATAGGTCCCAAAACACTCGCCTGTGGAATCCCACTCGAGACATTGGCCTCTTGTGACTGTGCCTATTGACGACAACCCGCTGACGCCTGTTGTTTAGGAAGTCTTGAAAGGGTTGAAGTTCCCATAGTCTTGGCTGAAGGGGCAGTGGACTGTCAGAGGCACACCGTGTCAACAGTACGACATAATGGAAAGCTGAGCACATCCCTTCGCCTTTAACCTTCCTGATGGATGAGAAACCCAGTAATTGTGGGTGACAGAGAGGATTTTCAAGCCGTAAAAAGTCGACCCTACGTATGGTTCGAAGTCATGACTGTCAACTCCGCAGGCAAACACTAACCATTAGACTGAGAGACCCTCTTAACTGCAGCTAGGCCTGCCGAGGAGAGACCTGAGTGAATCAAATGCTTCCCTGGTTTTTGGATCGGGTGCACATGCGCATGTGTGAGTGTGTGTGTGTGTGTGTGTGTTTTGGGACATTCCCCGTTAAAATATAACCACTGTGTCCACTTACAGATACCACCAGCTTCCATCCCCTCTCAAAACCCCTCCCAACATTCATCCGAATCTTGGCAGGCATCATATATGAAAGTACTGTAGCTGTCATCAGTGCCACTTCATTACTTTCTTTTTTAAGAATTCTTTTATTCATGTTCTTTTGTCCTTGTTGCGTCGCCACCTCCCTCTCCTCTGCTCCCCAAACTCTGTATTTCATGTGCTCGTAGACTGTGGTATCTGTGTCTTTTCTGTCATTTACATGATACATATCGGCCGAACAGCAATGCCTTGTCCCAGATATCAAGACCGGCGTGGAGGTGAGTTTCGAGCGGCGTGAGGTACGGTCGCCAACGAACAAGAAACGGTCCGCCGACAGCCCACAGGTGACCCCTGATCACATGTCTGGCATGTCTGCCATGCAGACGATGGCCAGCAGCATCACATCAGTTACCGCTGAAGGCCTGTGTGAGGGAGATCTGCTGGCCGTGGGAGGCTTCGTGGACAGCAGTGACAGACTGGGTAGGTGGCATTGGTTTCTGTTGATGCGTTGGTTGCTGTGGTTTTTGTGTTTTTTTTTTCTTGAAGCACAAGAGAAGGGATGGAGCGAGGACATGATCCATTGGAGGTTAATATCGCATGTTTTCAAGTGTGATGGTATGATTGTTGTTTTCTTTTGACTGGTAGAGTGTGTCTGTGGAATGGTATGGAAGGACAGGGAGGATGAAGTGGGATGTTGGGGGTGGGGGAGTGGGGCATTGTCTGGACTTGATTACTACTTCATTTCAAATAAGGTATCATGGATGTTATATCGTTTAACTTTGTAATGATCGAAAATATTTTGTAAACAGTATGGGAAGAGGAGAGGTTCGTGGGGATTGTTTTATTTCATTTTTTTTTCTAAGAGAAAATGGGCTTTGTCTTTCTTTATACAGAGCGGGCGCGCATACTGTTTCTCTTGAAGTGGGATGGATGTAATATATGTGTCTCATGAAATAGTGTGGGTATGATATCGTTTGTCATTGCATAGAATGGGCGTGGTTACTGCTTGTCTTTAAATTCTGTGGTGTGGTATTGCTGCTTTTGAAGTAGTGAGGTAGCCCACGGCTATTGTTTTTCTTGACATGAAACAAGTCTGTCACTGTTCATCTAGAAGTATTGAAGGCTTGGTATTGCTTCCCTGGAAGTAGGTTGCGTATGGCCTTGCTCCCCATGAAGTTCGGTGAGGATGGCATATTTCTTCTCTTGACATCGAGTGGGCGTGGTTTCTTGTTTTTCATGAAGAAGGCTGGAAATGGCATTATTTGTTTTGAGGTATTTTTAAGATTGGTAATGTTCCTCATGAAGAAATAATGGAGTGGTGTTGTTCTTATAAAGAAATGGGGGTGTGGTATTGCTTTTCCTGAATTAATATAGGCGTGATACTGTGTCCCATGAATCAGTGTGGATCTGGCATTGTTTCTCATAAATTGATGTGGGCTTAGTCTTGTTCCTCTTAAAGAAATGTGGATGTGATATATTTCCCCATGAAGTAGCGTAAGTATGGCATTGTTTCTTATGAAGTAATTTCATGTGGTACGGTTTCTCATGATTTAGTTTGGGTGTGATATGGTTTTTTTTCGTATTATAGGCAGTGTGAACGTAGTTTTTTTTTTTTGTTTGTTTAACGAAGTAAGCTGGGAGTGGCCTTGTTTCTCACCACGCGCCGGTTTGGTACATTTTCTCATGAAACGGACTGGCTGTCGCGTTGTTTCTCATAAAATAGGGTGGGTGTAATATTGTTTGTCATGACATGGTGTGTGTGTGTGTGTGTGTGTGTGTGTGTGTGTGTGTGTGTGTGTGTGTGTGTGTGAATGAATGAGTAGGATCGAGCCAGGCTCAGAGATTGTGTTGTGGCCTTCAAAAGTGGGAGAAATTATCAGAGATTCCAGAGACCCGTGTCAATTTTGCCGCCGCCTTTTTAAGGGAAGACTGTGCATCTGTGGTAAGTTATGTGTAACAAGCTGTGTGTGTCAGTCGGTGTGCGTGCGCTTATATGCACACATGTATGTGCGCGCGCGAGTGTGTGTGTGTGTGTGTGTGTGTGTGTGTGTGTGTGTGTGTGTGTGTGTGTGTGTGTGTGTGTGTGCGCTGTCATCTGTACGTATTATTGATATATGTGAATGTTAATCTAGACATTGTAGGGACGCAATACTTGAGACAGTACCCATTAACATGGGTATTTTTTTTTCATGGAATTGCTGAGTGTCCAATTTGTGGTCGACTGTCATAAATTCTCAGTAAGTAAAAACCCCGAAGGTTTTGAAACGGGAAATGACGATTTGTGATTGCATAGAGAGAAAAAAAAAACAACGTTTAAATGAGAGAGTGAGTGCAAGAAATATGTTACAAGAGCGAACGTAAAAGCCTGGAATTTATGAGATTGGCATAATAACAAATCTTGAAACTGATTATGTTTACTTTTTTTTTATTTTTAAATCTGTATTGTCGTGAGGGACCAGGGTCGTTTCGCGTATTAAATCATTATCAAATCTCTCTGTCTCGCTCTGTCTCTCTCCTGTTCGTCTTATATAATTGTCTAATTATTCATCATTTAATACAAAAATATATTGTTAAGGTATTACACCCTCTTCAGAAGGGGCCATGGCCTATACTGAATAAACTTCTGCTTCCGCTTCCTGTTCTCTGTCTCTCTCCAGGAGGCTATGATCCTTTCTACAGCGAGGAAGGATCAAGGGCGACGACCGACACTTTTCGCTTTGATCCTGTTCAGCGAATGTGAGTGACCGAAAGTTTGGTGCGAAGTGTACGCCCGCGTTTCTCTCTCACTCTGTGTTTATATAAATATATATATATATTTGTTAAAATAGTATGGTAAAAGGAAGTTTTAAAATCAACAGATCTGTTTCGAGCGCTGGCTCTCCTCAGGATGGTTTTGGGTCGCCTACTGCCGGTGTTATATGGCCTAATGTCACTGTTTGCACGTGCGGATTGGCTGCACGTGTTGTTCGTTTTTTTCAGGTTGTTTACAGTTCAGGGTGCGTTTGCTGACAACGATGGAAATCGTTGTCAGCAAACGCACCCTGAACTGTAAACAACCTGAAAAACCGAACAACACGTGCAGCCAATCCGCACGTGCAAACAGTGACATTAGGCCATATAACACCGGCAGTAGGCGACCCAAAGCCATCCTGAGGAGAGCCAGCGCTCGAAACAGATCTGTTGATTTTAAAACTTCCTTTTACCATACTATTTTAACAGATGTTGCTCCCCAAGGGGTTGAGCACTTTAAAAATTTTATTAGGCGTTTTAGTAGTATTCTTGATATATATATATATATATATATATATATGTGTGTGTGTGTGTGTGTGTGTGTGTGTGTGTGCGCGTGCGCGCATTTGTGTGTGTGTGTGTGTGTGTGTGTGTGTGTGTTTTTGCCTGGTTTTATCATTCATTTATCCTAAGTTATTTGAGGGGTTGTTTTTGTTCTTATATTCACACATATCTTAAAAAATGAAACACAGCCCTCGTCCCCCACCCTCTCCAACAATCCATTCCCTCTCCTTGTTGTACGAAGTGATCTTCCCTTGGCGTACGTGCGTGCGTGCGCGCGCGCGCCTGCGCGCGTGTGTGTATGTGCTTGCGTGCGCCCGCACGTGTTTGTGTGCATATGTGTGCGTGCATGTGTGTGTGTGTGTGTGCGCGCATGCCTCCTCCATGCGAGCGTGCGTGCGCATGCGTGTGTGCATGTGTGCGTGCCTGTGTGTGTGTGTATATTTTGCGCGCGCGCGTGTGTGTGTGTGTGTGTGTGTGTGTGTGTGTGTGTGTGTGTGTGTGTGACAGATGGGAGCGAGGGGGCCGTATGTTGTACGCCCGAGCGTTCCATGCTGTCTGTGTGCTGGAAGGTCGTCTGTTCGCCGCCCTGGGAGGACACGATCAGGAGGAGAGGTAGGTTGGGTACAGCGCTTTGAGGAATTGTAGTGGAAGGAGCGATGGCAATCGTAGTCAGAAAAAAAAAAAATATTGGTAGTACCAGCAACAGTGACAACAGTAGTAGTAGTTTTGTTGTTCTTGCGATTGTAGTTGATGTTGATAGCAGAAGTAGTTGAAGGAGTTAAACCAGTTGTAGCAGCAGCATCAGTAAAGCAGCAGCGGTAGAAGCTGCAGTAAGACAGCTTGTCGTTGTCAGTAACAGCAGCCGGCAGCAGTGAAAGTGTTTCGCTGGTTTTCTGTGAAACTGTTCTCGCTTGGAATAGGCACTCCACAGCTCTAGGCATTCCAGCCACCGCCCAGTAACTGTCCTGCTGGCTTGAAACGTGCTCACTCAGAACTGAGAACAAACACTTTGCAGAAACTGCTAGCCCCCCAAAGACTGAAAAGAACTAGAGTGAGTGTCCGCCATGCTCGATGACGTCAAACTCAAAAGCTTTTAAAACCGGCGGCAAGTGCAGAGAATCGTTCCCTCACACCGCCCCCCCCCCCCTCCCCCTTCCTCCCGTTCTTCACGCAGAGATTGAGGGATCACTGCCGGCACAGCAAACGCTGACCTGCCTCATGGCACTATCAACTCTGGCTGCTGCAATGTCCCAAGACCGCATTGCTCGTTTTGCTCAGTTCATTCCGAATCAAGTTCCAGTGGTCCTCAGAGTAGGTCTTTAGCGCCAGCTTTGTTCAGAGTCATTTTATTGTTCATATGTGTTACCAGAGGTGCATCGGACGGGGTGGATGGAAGCTTATCGTTGATATGTGTTTAGAGAGCGAGCCTCCGTCCTCCCTGTCCCATGCACCTCTGTTCTCCATGATTTTCTCAAAGTTCTTACGTGCAGTTCATTGTTCCTAAAGGCTGGTCTGATTTTGCTTTTACTTTGACGCACTCAATCTGTAGAGTGAGCAGCATATCGTTCATCTGTTGCAAACACGAACCCTTGCTATCACACGCACTCAATCTGTAGAGTGATCAACATATCGTTCATCTGTTGCAAACACGAACCCTTGCTATCACACGCACTCAATCTGTAGAGTGAGCAACATATCGTTCATCTGTTGCAAACACGAACCCTTGCTATCACTTTCTAATATTCAGTCCTGACGCGATCATGAGAGCGTAGAAAAAGAAACTGAAAAAAGAAAAAAGAAAAAAGGAAGATAAAAAAGCAGGAACGAATCACATATGCCGAGCAACAGTTAAACTCTGGTACAGAGTTTCTTTGAAGCCGTGTTGAATACAACGTATGTTTTCACCACACTCTTTACAGAGCATGTCTCCTTTACAATTCTGACCATAGTGGAAGCATTCAGATTGGCAGGCAGGCCTTTGTTGCCCAGGGCTCTGAAGACGGTAGAGGCGTACGACCCTGAGGCTGACCGCTGGTCGCTGGTATGCTCCAGGACCATTGCCGGGTGGGGGCGAGCGCCGCAGCTTTCCGCGGACGGCTGATGGTGGTTGGCGGCTACGGGAGGTCGTCCAGCAGTCCTGACGAACCTTGCCCTGTGCTGATCTCAACAGAGTGGTTTGAACCAGAGACCAACAGGTAATCGGTAGCTTTGTTCACCTTGGATCACTTGTTGGCCATGGTCTTCTAAAGCTTTGGGACAGTGGTTAATGATGGTACTTGAGGATGCAATAATTGATGGTGAGCCTTCAGATTATCAGATTATTTTCCGAAAAGACTCGTTCATAAATGATCAACCTTGAGCCTTTGGAGCTTTGTAACGGATAACCATGAGCTTTTCAGAACCTTGGGTCAGCAGTTCACACCTTGAGCCTTCTTTGCACAGCTAGAGTGAGCCTTCGTAACCTTCGGTCCCTTGATGTCCTGGATTCTATGAACTAAGAACAGTAGATATCTACAGACTCTGAGAACCCTAGATCGGTAATGGACAATGAGCCTATATGGTCCAAGAACAATATATGATTAGCAGCTTCGATTGTCTTCGATAATTGCGTAGCTGCGAGATCTATGATCATGGGAACATTAGGGAACTTTACCTCAAGATTGTGTGCTTAGGTTAGTGTGAGTTACGTCAGCCTACCACCAACACAAAACTAAAACACGTGTGAAGTATGCTTAACATTGACGTGCCGGTATGAACTATGTATATCCGACGACAGCTAACTTACAGTGCTATGTGCAGATAACTAGAATTACATTAACTTAGATCAATAGGAGATGACGAGCCGTGAGGTCACAATTACTATCTAGCTATAAACCATACGAACTTTATTACTATCTGTGCATAAGGCCCTGATCAACAAAGAAAGCCCCAAAGAAATTATCAAAAAAAAAAAAAAAGCATTTTCAACCTGCCGTACGTCTAATACGGTTGAGACCCTACAAAGGTGTCACCAGAATCTGGGTCAGGAGGAAACTATCCACCTTGTGAAAGGGACATCACTACACCATATTGACTAAACCATGGCATCCATGTATCAAGTGAATAAGAGGCAATAAAGTAAAAGGAAAGAAAGGATCAAAGCAACATTGAGGGCTCGTGGACAACACAAAGCAGGCGTTTGATCTATGAGTTTATAGCAGAAAACTATAAATTAATGGTCATATAAATCCGAACATTTAAAAAAATGTTTATCAAAGGAGGTAAGCAATCAATTAAATTCATTCTTTAAAGGATATGTTCGACACATGGCGAAGGGAAAAAAAAAAAAAAAAAAAAGGCCATCACAGGTGACGGAAGATAAAAACTGCAACGTAAAGATGTAGAGTCAATCAGCCACCGTGCTTTTGTGATGTGGTCTGCGACTGTAAGATAATGGATTCAAACCTCACCAGAATCATTACTATTATCATGATATTTTTGAACAAATTCAATATATTAATGTTAGCGCATCGCCAAAAAAACACACCAAAAAAAAAACAGACAAACAAAAAAAACCGTGAACAAACAAATCACAAAACAAAATACGACGCATTTCAGCCTCTTAGGTCTTCTCAGGCAAGAAACAGAACAATCAGGACAACGAAAATGAACGAGCAATCACTCTTCATCCACTTCGGCGCAAGTTAGATTCAACGCCTATCTTGCGCTAAAGTGAATGAAGATAAGTGATTGCTCTCTGGTGGACCACCTGAAAGAGACCTTCTTCTTCTTCTGCGTTCCCTGGTCATGCTGATCAGATACAAAATCCGGTAGCTATGGCAAAGTCAGCGGTCCGTCGGAGTGAGTCTGCCGTTCCCCACAGCTTTTCTTGGAGTTCCACTGCACCGGGCCAAAACTCACGCTGCAGGCTGTCGAAAGTTGGACAGGACTGAAGTACGTGGGCTGGGTTTTGTGGGCCAGTACCACATGGGCACTCATCTGTGTGTGATGTATTTTGGCGATAGAGGTGGGAGAGCAACTGACAGTGTCCAGTTCTTAATCTGAAGATGGCGACTTGTTGGGCACGCTCAAGATGGTGAATGTCATCCTTTTCTGTCTCCACCTGTAGTCTTTCTCTCCATCCTGTCCTGAACTGGCTGCAGATAATGGTCTTCGCTTGGCTGTAGGATACAGCATGGGCTATTTGATCTTGTTGGCTGCTCGCCTTGGAGAGTCTGTCTGTCTCTTCATTTCCTGCAATACCACAGTGGGAGGAATCCACTGCAGGACTGGTGTTGTCTTCCTGCTCAACGTGTGCAGTTCCTGTATGATTTTATGTAGGATCTGCTCTCTTTCTCTCCTCTGGAGGCTTTAAGGACGGCTCGACAATCTGTAAGGCACCGTGTGGTTTGGTAAGATGTCCCTTTCATTTAGTAACTGTACAGTAGTGAGAAGGGTACATGCTTCTGCTCTGTAATTAGTCGAGAAGCTTCCGGTGGCTACAAACTTGCTGATGGAACTGCCATCTGGGAACTTGATGAAAACACCGCCTCCCCCATTTCTCACAGCTTTCTCTGCAGAGCCGTCTGTTCTTGGCTAGGGCCTCAAGAGACAGGGACTTGAGTTCTGCATCACTGTGGTCTTCTTTAACTCCAATGCCAAGAATGTCAAGGCTGATGGGGAGAGAGTATCAGCTGTCCATTTTTCGCAGTCTTGGGGCATTTCCACTGGGTGGTCTGCTGTTGGTAGCAGCTTTCTGTATTTTTCCTGAAGCGCCTTGCTTAGATGGTTGGGGCTCTGGCGCTTGAGTCTGTTCTTTGTTGGGACCATGGAGTTTGGTGTGCAGCGGATGGGATGGGAGTCTCCATCTTCTCACTTTGTCTCTGTTGTTTTTCCTCCCTTCATTTATCCAACGAGTGGTGGCCGAATGTTTTCTCCATTGCAGCAATGGGAGCGGTCTTCATTCCTCCTGTGATCATGCGGAGGCCTGCATTCTGCACTCTGGTCAAGTTGTTCATGTTGGTCCTGGCAGCTGTTGACCAGGCGTTGGAAGCGTATTCCATGGGGAGTCCTAAGGTGCCACTATATACTTGGGTCAAGATCCTCATGTTAGCTCCCCATTTTGTTCCAGCCAGTTTCTTCGTTACAGCCATTTTTCTCACTGCTGAAAGGACCTGATATTGTAAACTTCCCGTAAACGACTGTCACTGGAACAAAATCGTGTGAACGGTTCTCGAAGGTGAGCAGTTTGAAAGTAGTGCCACAGAATGAAAAAAAAAAAAAGAAAAAAAGTTGGAACGGTAAGGTAAGGTAATGTTGTTTATAGCCCAGCCGACCGCAAAGGGCCAAATTAGGGCTGCCACCACGTTAAAATCAACTCACAAGATGGAATGGCAAAAAAGAGAAAAACAGATGGCTGTATCTAAATGTTGCTGGTTGTCCAGGTGGCAGACTCAAGGCAACCTGCGACTCCCCCGTGCCCAGGCGTGTCTGGTGGCCCTGGATTCCTACGTGTACCTGTGTGGGGGTGCCACGCGACATCCTTTCACCGGTGTCTTGTGCAGCATCCCTGACATCGACCTATACGACCCCGACTCGAACCAGTGGCTCCACGTCACGGACCTTCACATCGCGCGCGACACAACGCTGGAGCCACAGCCCTAGGTCAGAACTCCAGAGTCCCTTCAGTTTTGCTAGTGGACTCCGCGTCTGTTATAAACCATTCGCACACTGCATAGGCAAGACTGTAGATGTCTGACTATTGATCCAGTGCGGTGGTCAGGCCTAGGTTGCCTGTTTAACATGCTATGTGTGCCACAGCATCGGGGTGTTTACTGTCGTATGAAGGGTAACGGGTTTGTACTGGCGAGAGTGGGTAGGCAGTAAGTCAGAGAAAGGAATCCAAGAGCACAGAGTTATTGAACCAGATTTACCAAGTTTAGGTGAGGGGTGGAGAGGGGCGAGGGGCATGCAAAGACAGGGCAACAAGACACGCAACATTTTCTAACATCCAGTTTCAAAGAGTTCGGGATGACTGAATGACTATAGTGCGCTGAACAGTTGTACACTATGGCTTTATAACAACTATATACCAAAACAGATCTAACATCGTTCTCTTGTTTGAAACGACATTCATATTTTACGCATGCTCTAGTCTAGGTCTACTGTTACACTACACTATAAGCATTTTGTATTTTAGAACTGATGTTGGTTTTACAGATTTCTTTCTCAGCTGAAGTTGTGGCTTTTTTTTTTGCGCCCAGGATTGTTATTATTATTATTAATACTTGTATAGCGTCTATCCTCGGCTAGAGACCAAGCTCTAAGCGCTTTACAATCCGCATTCTTGTTTACACAACGGGCTGCCTACCCGGTACGTGTTTGGACGAGAAACTACGAAGTTAACCCATTTTGGGATTTTTTAACATTAAAACAGCCTAAAATTTGCAGTCTGCACACGTGCAAATGACTTAAATATGACAATAAGACGGAAATGTAACCGAGTTTTCTAAACCAAACCAAGGTATAAAGGCAAAAAATGTAATCTCAATTTCTTACGATGATTCTCCAAGCCATCTTCCACTTTTGTCCATTTTTTTTCTTTAGGTCAGAAAACATGTTTGACCACCACACAACATAAGTCAGTATTCTCTCCTGCTGAAATGACCCGTAAACTATTGAAAAAAAAACACACAAAAAAAACTTTCTGGTGTCCAGTCTCATTTTGCAAGGTGTAAAACTCGGTCAAGGAGCCACATGGAACCTGTTGGGCAAAACTGAACAAAAAAAAAAAAAATCCAAAAAGGAATGGCTGCTGCACACACGCATGTTTAAGTATCCACAGGTCGGATAAAGGGACTGTACTCTGCTAAGGTGCCTGGCAGTATGGCCGGCCACCAGCCCAACACTTGCATCCATGTGATCAACAGTTAGCTGACCTTGTTGCAGGGTCCAAGATCTACGTGGTGGGCGGAGTGTCCACAGTCATTAACCAGGTGCTGAGATCCGTGGAGTGCTTTGACACAGCCTCTGGTAAGTGGGACACCACCCTTCCGGAACTTCCCCTTGGCGCAAAGTCTGTTGCCTGTGTCGTCATCTCCGGCTGATGACGTCAAGTCAGGTAGGTGGAATTGAATGTTCATGGCGTATTGTTCGTTTTTGTTTGGGTTAAACGGATTTGTGCATATGCGTTGTTGGTCTTCCAGGAAGCACAGACAGACCCGTAAGAGCAACAACACAGTTAATCTGTTCCCGAGGGTATACCGGGGTTCTTTCAGGTGTCACTTGTATTCCTTGTGATATAAAATGACAACATACACACATATTTATTTAGTTATTAATTAAGTTTTTGTTTTGTTCTTTGTCTTTCTCTCTTCATTTTCTGCTCTATCAGTTTATTCACCTCAATGTTTTTTTTTTCTTTCTTTTTTTTTTTTTTGACCTGAACAGCTTGTGTCTGGTTTTGAGCAATGGGCACTTTTTGTTATCTTAGTGCCCAGGAAACACGGGTTGCCCACTGGCACCCTTCCACAGTTTTGGCTGTCTGCGATTTCTTTGTGTTATTTCTATGTACCCATTTAGTTACGCTTGTTTTCTTGGTCCTCTGTT
Source organism: Conus betulinus (assembly GCA_016801955.1). Classification (NCBI taxonomy): domain Eukaryota; kingdom Metazoa; phylum Mollusca; class Gastropoda; order Neogastropoda; family Conidae; genus Conus; species Conus betulinus. The sequence goes on along the minus strand of JADBJO010001770.1, from coordinate 100,993 downwards.
GACACATTCAGGGGTTCTTCTCTGGAGATCTGCTGTCGAGTTCTTTCTAGAGTTTCTTCCTACTTTGGAAACATTGGAAATGAACAGGCATGCATATAAAGAGAGTCTGACTTGACATTTTCTAATACTACAAAACTGTATCAAATATGAAATAATGCTTTGCAGTGATGTGACGTTGCCATGACATGCCATAAAATACAAAAACAACCAACGATAACCAATCTTTATTGCTCCAAGAAAGTAACAGGATAATCTTTGCGTCATATTTTCATGAATAAATAAGGGATTTTGCATTAACATAAGGTCTTAACACAGATCACAATTAAACAGTCAACAGTGCTGGCAGTTTTCAGGCATCAAAACAGATTAACCAAAAATAATATGAATAGTTCAGAACATGCATTTCCCTTTGCCATATGTGATTACAAGGACTGGGACAAGATCAGTCTCCAATGCAAGTTTTTTTTTTTTTTTTTAAACACATTCTTGTAAGTTGTACAGAATAGGTTCACATCACTTTAGTCAAGGTCAGTTGGCTGAATGGAAGGATTGAAGGCAAGGGGGGTTACACTGATACCTTGTAAAATGTGTCAGACTGCACTCTAAGATCTCAAAGAAATTGGAGGACTATAAGAATTTGACCTCACCATATACCACCAACTTCCAGTCTTCGCATACCATGCAACACACTCCCACCCCTTCCTTTTCCTCTCGGTTAGTATTGCTCAGGTGACCATCAACACTATCACAACATAACAAAAAAAAACCGAGATAACTCCTGTCAAGGTGAAAAAATGATACTTGTGCTCAGTAACTGCAACAATTTGTAACATACTGATTTAAATACTGCCATCCCCAGGGGAGACAAACCTAGGCAGCACTGACTGCGCCAGCCATTGTGCTTAGTCACTGACAGATTTTTTTTCTTATATAGTAAAATGGCAAAGTGTAAAGACTTTCTTGGAAAAAGGTAGGTGAAATGCAATTAAAATACAAAAATAGTCAACAGTAAAGAGAGAGAGAGAGAGAGAGAGAGAGAGAGAGAGAGCAACAACAGAAGAGAGTGTAAAAGAAAAGAGGAAATGACTAGAAGATAATTTCCAGTAGAGGAGGATACAAGTTACACTGACTGACCATCTTGCGTCCTCATGGAGCACTACTTTTCTCAGCAATGTTTACCCTTTTCTTCTTATTCCGGTCACTTACAATCTCAGCTGTCTTTCCTGGACTTGTGGCGTTGCACCTGTTTCACAGTATGCTGGATTCTTTGCCAGACTTTCATCCAGTTCTTCCACACGGCTTCCAAACCAGTTGATCAGTATGGAATGCCATGCCCCTTTTTATCCTTCTCCTGACGTTCACTTTTCAACATTTAAAAACCTGGTTTGTTTATGCAACAAGTTATGGAATGGATGTGTGTGTGTGTGTGTGTGTTGGGGGGAGAGGTGGGGGGGGGGGGCCGAGGGGAAACATAAACAATAGTCACTGCTACACCACCATGTCCTATACTGTATTTCAAATGTTGCCGACTTTCTGCCACCCACATAATTCTAAACATGGGAGGAGGGGGTAGGGAGGGGGAGTGGGGGTGGGGTCGGTGGTGTGCGGGTGGCAGGGGCATGGCTACGACCCTTAAACAGAAGTGTTTTAAGTAGAGTTTTCAAATTAACATTACAAAAGACTGATATTTAGGGTACGAAATAATGTCTTATTCATTTCCAAGAAATAAGTGAACTGCAGAATGCTGGATAGATATGGTTTGGTTCGAGTCCGAACAGTCCGGAGGACTGAAAATGAATATTTTGTTTAAACTTGGTTTTCAGTTTCAGCTGCATCAGATCCTGAAGATTCATTCATTTAGAAATGACACTTTCAATAAACCCAACCCTCTCTCTTTGAAGCTACCAAACCAAACCAAGAAAAACAAACAACAAAAACAGAGCCACATGTGACTGGCAAAACATTTTTCCTCTGATAACTTCCATTGTGTTGTCAGCCCTCATGATTTTTTCATACACCAAACTGGGAGACGTAGTGATACTTTAATGTATACTTTATGTCTCAATGCACTGTGAAATATGTAGGAAAAAAGTTGACAGTTTTTACAACTAATAACAGGTTGAAAGATCCACTTGTTCAGAGGCAGTGTTGTTTAAACTGAAGTGAGGTCTTGCTGAAAGTTCATTAAATCAGCATTTATCCATGAGACGCTTCAGTAATATGTTCCAAGTTTGTAAACTGGGCATGGATTCTGGCATCAAGGAATCAGCAAGTAAAGACATCTCCTGTAGGAGGAGGGGGACATTCAAGAAACGCATCACTAACAGCATCAGACTAAAAGGGCATGTAACCTTTGTACAAAATGTGGTTTGCAAGAATGAAAATCTGGTTTGCAAGAATGAGGATATAATTTTTTTTAAGTGGTTTTCAAAGATGAGGATTTCACAGTTTTTGTTTGTGTGGTTTGTAAAGATTTGTTCTTTTATGATTCATTTCATTCATTTCATTTTTTCAATAAGAATTTGATTTTTTTTTAATGTGTTCCCATTTTGAACACACACACACACACACACACACACACACACACACACACACACACACACACACACACACGGAGTACTACCATTCCTATATGTGCTTTCAACTATGCTTCCATTTGGATTTCTAGAGCTGGTTGTCTCAGGTTTATTCCTAGGAGTTGTTTCTATCAGTGCCAGCCTCTGCATACCCGGACACTCATGCATCCTCATCAAAGTGGAATAATATGTAACCTTACTTTGTGACAAAGGGAGGAGTGAATTCAGACCTGTGCATGCAAAAACTGTTTTCCTAGCAAATGCTTCCAAGGTCTCAAATTATGAGAATGGCAGGCTAGATCAGACTGACCTGAAAGTGAGAGGCCCGACTCTGAGGAATGTCATCTCTGAAAGCTCTGTTGGTCTGGAAACATTCTTTCCTGTCCTTGCATTTATGTGCAGTTCAGAAAATCAGTGAACAAGACAAATTTATGCCAGCCACACAGGACTACATACCACACCATTTAAACTGAAAGCACTGTTCACACATTCAGATGTTTGACAGGCTCATCCTGCTTTGGTTTGTTTCTGAGAGATCACGTCCTTGACCTGTAGCCCACAGCAGATGGGAAAAAAGGCAGTGATACCTGGTTGCATGTCACATATTGAGTGAAACTTCTTTTACCAGTGTACTAAGATAGATACAAAAATGATCTGTGGCTTTTTGATTAGATATCTGGTTTCACTGAGATCAGCTGACTTTGTTGACAACTGGCAGGCTAGGTCGTGTCCCCACTAAAGTGCCCTAATGATCTGGGTGTTTTCTATCCATTTAATAACAACTGCATAATGACATAACCTCATTTTTGGATGTTCAAATACAACTCTTCACTTAATACGCAGTTTAAATAAGATGCTGTCACCATATATCCTGCTCTCTATATTGCGCAAGTCTGGTTTTGCAATTCAGACTTATCAGTGAGCTTATATTGTTCACAGTTGGTAGCTATGATGATAGCCTGTATCTCACTTCATGTGGGACTCTCAATCCTGATCTGACTTGAATACTCTGTATATTATACAGGCATCTGCTATCAAAGTAAAAGCATTTAGCTAGCATCATAAAAACCAAGCCGGAACAGTATACTCTGAATTTTAAATATGTGTTGTGATGCCATGTCTTTGGGCTTTATTCTTTTGTACAAATGATTCACAGTATTCTAAAGGCTTTCTGGAATTTTCTTTCTTAGCTCTTTTGATCTCATATAAATCTGGTTTGATGTAGCTGACAATAGCACTGATCTATGTCTAGCTGTCTATGCATTCAGTGTACCACGGTTTTAGTACTGGTAGTCTGCAAGTGAAAAGCAAGTCATTAAAAAAAAAAAAAAAAAAAAGAAAAAAAAAAAAAGGAACTCCCAAAACCACTTGTCATGTTTCATTGATCAATCTGCATTCTTGACCCTTCTTCCTTATCGTACAGTACACCAAACCAGCTTGCAGTCATTCATCCCAGGCTGGTTATATCCAGCCCTTTCTTTGCTGGTATCATGCCCGGAAATCTCTAAATCACAGTTTCACTTCATTTTTCATGGCAGCCCCAAAGAACACTGCTGATCTTTCAGCAGACAAGAACACCAGGCAAACAGAACAAATCTGTTATGAAGCAAGACCAATTTCATTTCCATGTGCCGAGAATAAAATACTAATAAATGAAATAGTGATATATGTAATCAGACTAAAAGCTGAAAATAAAATATACCAATAATGCCTTCAATGAGGTATGTACTCTGACATTATGATGAAAATAAAAGGGCAATAATGCCGACACTGATATATGTTATATGACTTGCGTACATCAAGAACCGACCAGAAATGAAATTCATTGCACATTTTTATGCCAATTCAGTCCATAAAGGACATCATGACTTGCTGAAACTGGGGGAAATAAAAAAGAAAAAGAAATGTCTGACAATAATATTTCTTCATGTTTTATAGAAACTGGACTGCACTTAACAAAAACCAGAATAGTCCAGCTTTTCTATAAACTATTGTTTTAGGTAAGGAGAGGGGAGTGGGGAATGCTCGGCACACTGAAGGAATGGTTGCTCTTGAGGAATGTTAAGGATAATATATATGAAGATAATATAAAAAATAACCAGGCTTTTGTTTGACTCAAACAAAATTTCTGGAGCCAAGAGCCCCAAAATACAGATTTATCTTGCCTCCTTTTCTTCAAAGTTCAACCTGTTTATTGCACTATGCACTTAAGGAATGCACCCTCCTCAAATTCCTTACTTTCCCAAGATAGGTCTTTACTTTAATGCATCTTCATTTTGAATATTTCGTTTACATTTCTGTAACTGACTGTCATATTTCTGCATCTAACAGCAACACATGAACATATATTTGTGGATTTAGTGTGACCAATTCATTGACAAACATTGTAATGCACAACTTATAAGTGTTCAGCATTTGCTAATTTCAGCTTCAAACCAAGAAATGTCCCATAACCCACAGTTCCCACTGATTACAGATGAGATTCTTCTTCCCCACAAGAAGCAACCGGAGCTAACTGTATGCCTTCCATTCAGCCTGCAGTAAACAAAGTCCCATCAGAAAGCAGGCCGCCGCAGTGACCTGTGCTAAGAGGAAGCATTCCTGGCCTTCCTGGCAGTCAGTCCTCCCAGAAGCTGCCCTTGGATGTGCTCCAGTGTGGATGGTGTGTACAATCCCAGCTTTAGCCCCGTTTTAGCTCTGTTGGTGTTGACGTGTTTCACCGGGAAAGGGATTGAAGGGCCGGCTACTCTTCAGGGGTGATGATGACAGATGGGATGAGGAGTAAGAATGGGAATGTGGAGAGACAGCAGTTGGAGTGGAGGTGGTGGAGAGAGAGAGCCGCTGCATGTGGGTTGGGGTGGTGGCAGGCGCCAGCATCGTCATCATGGTCATCTGACTGCTTGATGATCCGATGGGAGCTGAGTTACAGCGGCCGATCATAGCTGTAGACATGTGAGGGTTGCGGTTACTGTCAGTGTGTCCAGCACTGTCCTGACAATTGTGGGAAAAGCTGCCAATTGTGTGTGTTGGATCTTCCGTCCACAGCTGGATGCTGACAGGCCTTTGAGGTTTCTTCACTGGACTGGCCTCACCAGAACCATCCAGTGACGGGCTGGACAAAATGATTCCTGAATCCATTTCACGGTTGTCAGCAGCATCCCTAGACTGGATCTGACATAGCTCAATATTAACGTCACCATCAGGTTCCAGACTGAATCCCTTCAGCTCAACCTCCTCCTCCTCAAGAGGCAGAGTGAAGAAGTTGGCACCTTCTTGGGATGAACAATGTTTATTGTCAGCATCTTCAGTGTGGCATGGAAGAGTTTCATGGTCTCCCAAGAGCGCTGGACAAGCACTGTTATCATTCACGTCAGCCACAGATTCCCCCTGAGGATTGGTTTGTCTGTCAGCTGTCTCCTCAGCAGAGTCAATGTCCAAGTTGGCTGTGTAGCAACTGCCTGTTGACTCTTCTCCTACATTTGATTCCGCTGCTGCTTCACAGACTTCATTGCTATTGTCCTTCATGGTGGATTCTTCTGGGCTGGAGTTCTGCAGCATCGTTTCATCTCCAATTTCCTCTTTCAGGAAAACAGCTGTTCACTGTTCTGGGATTCTGCTTTGAGATCTTGACCAGGCATGCCATTTAAGGTGGCTTTGGCTGCAGCAAGAGACTGCTTGATAGGAGAACGCTTACTGCGGGAGGCTGCTTGAGCTGCTGCCACAGCCTGCAGCTGTTTGGTGAGAGTACTGTTGCTTGGGGTAGAGTTGGGGGCAATGCGGGGACCATGGGTCACCAGACGGTTACGTCCTCCCTGCACCTGCACATACAGCCATTTAAATGACAGAAAACAGAAAACATTGACAGGCCTGATCAGAGACAGGTAGTCTCAGTTCTCTTGCTTTTTGCTGTGGGAAAAAAAAAGCTTGAAAATTTCAAAGATCTTTCATAACAAAAAGTGAGAGAGATGTATCAGGACAGTAATGACAGACTAGTAAAATCCACTGAATAGGAAAGACAAGTAAAAATTCACATATAAGCGACACTATCAGCACTTTCATATCATCACTGATCTTGATGCACATGGTGCATGACATTTTTGTAGAAATGAGCCCTTTCATGGCTACTATGCTAATTTTGTAACTGATAAATGGTGACTACTTGTTGTACTGAAAATTTAGCACACTGTATCTGATCTTCATCCATTATTTCATTGTCACTTCAAAAACAATATTGCAAAAAGGGATTAACCAGGCTATGAATTCACATTATGTTTTGTGTCATGTAATGTTTGTTTTCATACAGAGCAGCTGAAGCAGTTCCAAGCACACTGATGGTATTTTCAATAGAAAAAACAAAGAAAAAGAAAGAAAAAAAGCATTCTTGAAGTAATTTCTGTGATGATCAGGGGCTGCTACACTGAGGGTCTGTGGTCAAAGAAGCCATAAAATCACAGGCTTTGTCTTTCACAACGCTGCAGCCTTTTTGTGGCTTCATTGTCCTCCATTACCATAGTGTTTGTTCGCAGTGTTTGAGAATATAGTCACAGGATAAAGTCCCTTGCTATCATAATTAGTCTACTTGGCCAAGGTCAATCCTTTTAAGTTCAGCAAAAGAAGTCAAGCAGAAGTGCAGTGCCATTAGTGCCTTTCCAATTCAGTTCACTGACTGAGGTTCTGGACAATTCACAAACTTGCACTTTGCATGTTTGTTGTTGTGCGCACCACATTGTTATATTAGTAGTCTGCTGTCTACAACAGTATTATCTGTGCTTGTACAGATCATCAATTGCTATATGGACTTTGGTCTGTGACAAGGGTACAATTTCCATAGATTTGACCGATTAGAAGAAATGAATTCCGTTAAAAAAAAAGCTTGTTCTGAGGAAAGTTCACTTTGCCTGCTCTATGCTATACTAGCCTTGTGTTCAACCATTCTAAAGTGACATGACTGACTGTCTGTGTACACACTAACGTTAGGATCTTGTCATATTTTCATGCCCTGATTTCAGAGATCGTGAAAAAAAAAAAAATGCCTTCTTATGATGCGCATCTTTTCAGCCAGAGCACCACAGGCAGAAGGGAAGAGTACCTTGCCGACAAAGAGATGGTTCATGGCCAAGGGAGACTCAATCTTGGCACCAGCACAGGAGCCTGGGACTTCGGCTTCACCTCCACAGCTTTCTTGGCCGAAGCAGCTGCTGTCAACACAGTACATGTCAGCTATTAAATCAGCGTGAAAAAATACCACAGAAGGTACAATCTTTCACTAAAGGTAAAAAGCTAGCTTGTTCAGTGCTAGTGGCAAGAGACAAAATGAACTGGCTTCAAGAGCATGTATTCCTTTAGTCTTAGTGTTGCCTGTGCAAGAGAAATTGATATGCTTGTGTGTAAAAGAAATCCAATGTGTGTGTGTGTGTGTGTGTGTGTGCGTGTGTGTGTGTGTGTGTGTATGTAAGAGAGAGTGAGTGTGATCACACACATAAATAAACAGAACTATAAATTATTTCTCACCAGCATCTACAAGTATATGAGAAAAATCACTTATAGCAATCAAGTATGGAAAAAGCATGTATCTGCATGCATGTTTCCATAGGTGTCCGCATGAAAACATAGATTAATAATTGCTTCAGTTTCACAAATGCGTTATTGTACTCTTCATCATAATCTCTGTACCACCAGGAGCCAATATGAAAAAGCCCCATGTTGGCTCAAGACTTAAGACATGTATTATCAAACAAGCTAAACATATCCGGTGACATTAAACCCACCAGCAATAATGACATGAGCCTGGCGCTGGCGTTGCCGAAGTTTATCATACTGCATCTTGAGGGCTGTGATGTCGGTGCTCATTCTCTCCATGTACATGGGGTCACGGCTGCCTGTCATCAGCTCTGTGTCTGCTCCATAGGCTCCAGGGCCCACCAGTGAGATGTCCGTGCCTGTCAATGTGACCCATTGTTCTACGTAACGGAAGTCACATATGATGATGCAAATTCCATTGAGAAAAAGAAGACATATGGGATAGGTGTATGGTGGAAAGGAGCATGATAAATGGGTCCTCAGAGCAGCAAACTGTTTGTACAATACGACAAACATTCCTTTCTTCAAGCAAGGTGCATAAGGTATGATCTTTCTCTGATTTGTGTCATTTCTCCCGTACTCCATACATGCCAGATTACAAACAAGCCCTGAAGAAAACATGGGTGTAACTGACCTCCGTGGATCACTAATATTCTCTTCAATGCTGAATGTAAACTGTGCATACACTGATCAGTCTTTCAAATGAAGGAGTTTGGTCAGTTGAGCTCAAACCCTACTGTATTTTCTCAGTCTTTTCTTTCCCTGCCGCATATCAAGACCTAAGTATGCAATCCCTCCTCCAAGCTCTTCTCTCCCTTGAAAAAGCAATACAGAAGAAATGAAAAACAGACAGGTCTAAACTTTTTTTCTTTAATTCCTGTCTGATTGTTCATTGCCATATCAGGGCTTGGAAAGCTTCAACACAACAAATCATCAAAACACCATAACTTCAAGCAAAAATCTGTCAAACTTTACCAAAGAATCTGCAAGAAATGCTATCATCAACACAATACAGCACACCCCTAAACATAGAAAGACGGCACACAGTATGCTATACTAATAGTCTTGCCAATTAATTACCTCCACAATAAAGACGACTGATTCAAACACACACACACACAGGAGCACCCTCCCCTCACTCACCTTTCCCTCGGCCTGCCTGCAGGGGGGCCATGCCAGGGAAAGAAGTAATGGCTCTCATGTCGTCCTCATCCAGCTCGTCTTCATCACTGTACAGCACTGCCTTGGCCATGCGAGAGATGCCTTGCGTCCACCTCCTGATGGGTTGCTGGAGAAGGGGCGGATGTTGTAGGTGTACTTCTCCCTCAACTCTGTCAGCTGAGGGAAAGGGAACGGGGGCTATGGCATAGATGGCCTGAAAAGAAAAAAGTAACAATATGAGGTATTCAACAAAGAAATATTAGCTTTTTGTTGTTTTTTTTAAACAGACTCTGGATCAATAATTAGTTGCAAGGGCATATACCTTGAGAAAAAGAATTACTCCTATAGAAAATGACACTACCTGAGTTGTCTAATATCACATAATTTTGTGAAAAGACGTAAAATGAAAGCACTATTACTAGTACACTACATGGTGTTGAGATGAGGAAACCATACACCCTAGGTAATTTGGTGGATTCGCATCAAAACAAAGTGGCACAATTTCTGGAAAATGAAAAGAATATTCTAAACAGCTCAGGAACACTCAGAAAAAAAAAATGGAATGATGGGTGAGTAAGAATGGCAAGATATAAGAATAAAACAATTGAAAAAAAATGGAGTGTATGACAGATGAAAAAAAAACAGAACTGCCACAAAAAGGCTGACCTTAATCATGTCGTCGCTGTTGAAGACAGTGCCCTCCATCATATGAGATGACAGCTCTCCCATCAGGGAATAGAACTCATCAGCGCTGTCCACTTTCATGATGCGTCTGTGCAATGCAAACACATAGTCATATACTGTGATCTTGATTGAAACGTGAAAAGAAAAAGAGAGAGAGAGAAAAAGTTTTCTTTGAAAGAAACCTGGACTGAAATGGAATCAGCTTATCTGGGCTCATGAAAACTGAAAAACAACAACAACCCACCAGCATAAACATACTGAATCAATGCAGCTAGGAAGATTATGAGGAAGTGACAGCTAAAACAATAGCTTGAGCTTGTTCACAATTTATTTCATTTCTGAAGGCATGGGAATGGAAGTTGGGATGGGAATGAAAAGTAATTGTAAATAACTTTTCTGCTCCCCCCCCCCCCCCCCCCCCCCCCCCCCCCCCCAGGTTCCCTCTCTGCCCTTTCAATGAACACAGTTTTTTCACTTGTTTTTTATCAAAAAGACTCAAAGAGAACTGATGGAATCTGTTTCATGCACAAGGCACTTAACAACATCAGGCATGTAATCTTTCTTCATATTTAAAAACAAATTGATAACAATTTGCATGTGACATTTCTTCACACTTTAAAAATGGATGCCTAACATTTAGAACTGGAGGACTACTACTTTGTTGAATATTCTCTCACTGTCTTGCTCAAATATATGTGTGTGCATGTGAACAAGGGTTAACTGAAATAACTGATATCCAGATATAAAATGTGAATAAACTTTTGATTTTCTTTTACCAAATGAATTCCCTTTTTTAAACTGTATTTTTCATGCTGAGCAAGTAAAGTTTAAGCTGTGAAGGTTATTGGTCATGTTCTTGTTTGGGGTCTAGTCAAAATACTGTTATCCTATGTTAATGACAAAATCAAAAAAAAAGAAAGGAAAAAAGTTCCAGTCGATCACCCCACCTGGCCAGCTTGCCCCAGAGACAGAGGGCGGTACGGAGCAGGACCTCGGATCCTTCCAGCAGGATGGCGTCCCACACACGCAGCACAACCTCTTTAGGTAGGCAGGTGGCAAACAGCGTCAGGAACCACTGCATGGTGAACACATTGGTCAGGGGAGGCTCGTAGCAGGCTCCTGCAGCAGCAAGGTCATTTCTTTGATCTCAACAAGCTGTTGTACCACAATCTGGCCTCTCTTTATGGAACAACAGACAACCGAACAAGATCACCAAACCAGCAATTTACTTACCCTTCACATCTCCCCTCCACCCCCCCACAATAAAAAAAGAAAAAGGGTAAATGAAAAGTGAAAATGTAAATATGCAAACTTAAATCAGAAAATGCCAGCAAGTTTCAAAACATTCTGGCATTTTGTTGCCAATATGAAAGTTGTAAATCTGAAATAATAAGAAATTTCACAGTTTAAACCCTAAGTCGGTTCAAACTATATATATATATATTGTTAAAATGAGGTATTAAAATGTAGAAGTAAAAATATCTCTACAAGCTTGTTTCAAGAATTCCTTAATATACTGACAACATCATTCCCAAAAGAACACAAACTGTTCAAAATATTCAACAAAAACACCATCAAACTATCATACTCATGTATGCCCAATCTCAAAAACATAAACTGATTCATCCAACAAAATGAAAGCAAGACAGCAAAGAAGGGTGATGAAAGGATATCTTGCAGTTGCACTAAAAAAAAACAACAATGCCCCCTAAGCAACAAATGCCTTTACAATAATATGTATACCAAGCCACTGTAATATCAGAAAATGAAAAAGAAACATATATAGGGATTACTGAAAACCACTTTAAAACTAGATACGCAAACACAAAATGGTCATTCACCAAAGAAAAATACACAAACCAAATGGAACTGAGTAAATACATTTGGAGACTTAAAGATAAAAAAAAATAAACTACAGCATATTATGGAAAATCATAAAAAGAGCAACACCATACAACAATATACAAAAAAATGCAACTTATGTTCCACAGAAAAATGGTTAATACTATGTAAACCCTATTTAGCAACTTTGAACACAAAAGCAGAAATAGTAAATAACTGCAGGCATAAATGGAAATCTTTGTCAGTGAATTCCTCCTGAACAGACCACAGCAAGCTACCCGAGAACCACAGATAGCACGTGCAATGAATGTAATTGACCCACACGCACAAAAATGAAATCAGGACCCGCACGCTATATAACACCGATAGCGCGCCCCCCCAAACATCCTGAAGACAGCGAAAGCTTGAAACAAGCTTGTAGAGATATTTTTCACTTCTACATTTTAATACCTCATTTTAACAGATGTTGCTCCCCAGGTGGTTGAGCTTTTTAAAAATCTCGAAGGGCACTTTGATACTATTTATGATATATATATATATATATATATATATATATATATATATATATGTGTGTGTGTGTGTGTGTGTGTGTGTGTGTGTGTGTGTTGTAATTCTAAAATCACAAGAAATTTTCACAGTTGAAACCTTAAGTGGGTTCAACTCTCTCTCTCTCTCTCTACATTAAGCTGAAAGAGGGAAGGTCTGTCACTGTTATCTTTCCATGACAGTTTCCACCCATTTGTCAAATTCTTGAATCCTATTAATAAATGCGATCCACATTTCTTTCTCCCCCCCAAATAAAACAACCCCCCTCCAATAAAACAAGTTGATGCTTTGTGATGGTTGCTGACTGACCAGTGTTGATGTCCTGGGCGGCATGCTGCAGGCGGTCCAGGTGCCGGGACAAGGTGGGGAGTGTCAGTCTCAGCAGGTCCCGGAACACCGCCATGTCCACCGACAACGCTCGCAGGTTGTTGTCAAAGTAGCTCTCTGGCAGTACATGGTCGATCAGGTATATCATCACCTGTGGAGATAATACACAAGATGGGAGCCTCCTCTGAGGAAACATTTTTTTCACTTGCACAGTTAAATGAGGCTAAGCCTCTGAACATGTACCAGGCTGTTTTTGTTCTGGGAAAAGATTTATTCATGTTTTATATATTTTGTGAATGCTGAACAAGGTCTAAACATATATCTTTTGGGATTCATTTCTTTGCATATGAAAAAATGAATATGGCATCTCTCTCTCTCTCTCTCTCTGAATCCATCTGTATGCTGAACAAGTATGTAGTGTGTGAGAATAAGTTCAAGCTATTTTTTTTTTGTCATAAAAACAATGACTTGGCAATGATTTGCAAAAAGGGGGAAGGGGAAGGGGTGAAGGCGGGAATGGGGGGGGGGGGGGGGGGGGGGGGGGGGGAGGAGAAACGCAAATAGGAATGAAAAAGAGGCCACTAGAATGTAAATACTCCCCCCCCCCCCCACACACACACACACACACACTCTCTCTCTCACACACACACACACATATATAAGCGCACACACCCACAGCCTTCAGCAGCAACATCTGGGGACTGTATATATGTATATGTGGGGTCTATATAATGTTTATAGGAGCATTTTGAACTAGGCCAATGCAAACTGGAAACTAGATATCCTTTCCAAAACAGCACTTGGTCCCCCCCCCCCCCCCCCCCCCCATCCCCCTATAGCCTCTCATACTCAGATATTGACAGGGAAAGGGCCAGGAGCTAAAAATAACATTCGTTCCACAAAGGAACCAAGATTAGCTCCATGCGACAAAAGAAAACTAGGTTAATGAAATCTACGCAGGCTGTAACAGCTGGGAAGCAGAGGGAAAACTGCTGTCCAGCATTAACAATTTCCTTCACAGTTTCCATTACTTTTTCCTTCTTTGTTCGCTGCTCTTTTTATCACAGTTCCTAACTACTGTGTTGATAATTATGCATATGATATGAAATATTCCCCTTCATCATTGCAATGTCATCAATTCTGATTTTACAGCTATCCTGAGAGCCATAGGCAAAGACATTGCAGATGTGCAACAACTGTGTCTACATCCACTTCAATTATGCCGCATCTTTTTTTTTTTTTTTTTTTTTTTTTTCATTCTCCAGCATAGAAAATGGTGAATAAGATCAACACGCCAACTTTATGCTGATGCACTGTTCAGTGTGCTTATGCACAAATTAAAGACAAACAAGATGCAGAATTAAATATACATGAATGTGTATGTGTTTGCATAGATAACATAATAACACACACATATGTATATATAGAGACAGAGAGATACAGATGTGTGTGTGTGTGTGTGTGTGTGTGTGTGTGTGTGTACACACACACACACACACACATATACATATATATGTAATTAGATAGATAGCTATAGACAGATAAATACACATACATAGTTATAGATGATATCTAGACAGATAGAGAAATAGATAGGTAGACAGTCAGACAGATCGATATATACATAGACTGAAAGATAAACATGTGAGTGGTACTTGTATAGAAACAGTGCACAGACATACGCTATGCTTCAAACTTATTTGGGAAAGCACATTTTCTGCAAGTGAGACTTGCGTAATAAAAGTAAAAAAAAAATCAAATAAATGACAAAAGGAATCTGTAAGAACACTCTCTCAAATGTATTCAGTCAAATCATTTCCTTCTGCGGAAAATATGGGAGAGATAATCAAGTAAGAGTGGCTGAGGAAGAGAGATAGACAAAGACAGAGAGGCAGAGACAGATAGGGTCAAAGAGGAAGATACAGACTGAGAAATACAGAGAGAGAGAAGTGGCTGAGGAAGAGAGATAGACAAAGACAGAGAGACAGAGACAGATAGGGTCAAAGAGGAAGATACAGACTGAGAAATACAGAGAGAGAGAGAGACAGAGTGAGAGAGGGAGAGAGAAAGAGATTGCCAGAGAGAGAGCGAGCGAGCTAGACAGACGTGAGCAGATGTGCTGAGAGATGGAAAGAGAGCTCTGGGTGGCAAAAGGTACCTGAGGGCATCGTCCTCCTTCCTCTCCATCACATTCAGCAAGAGTGCAGCAATGACGTTGAAGCCCTGGCAGTAGCCGATGCGCTTGTTCCAGCGAGCGTAGGCCAGCAACACCCGCTTCAACACCGCACGATCCTCTTCATTGTCCTGGCCGCTGAAACTGCTGCACCCGGTTCGATGAAGATCCTGAAACACGAAATTCATGTATTCATTCTTGTGCTACAAAAGGTAAAGTTGAAAGTAAAAAAATAAAAAGTTGTAACTAATCATGGGCATCACAAACCATAACACAGGGGAAAACATGGATAAACCCAGAAAGGCAGAAATCTTAATCACAACCTCTCCTTTTTTTTTTGTTGTTTCATTTACGGAAGTGGTTGGGAATACTAAACATAAAAGCTTTTGAAGAAATTAAGTTTTTGCATAAACATTTCATTTTTGCTACATCATTTCACTGAAAAGATACATGTGTGGTTCATTCTTACTGAACACTAAGGATCTGGTTTCTTTGAAAACAATAAAGATAAAAAAAAAAAACAAAAAATCATGCTTTAAATCATCAGAACACTGACAATAAATCTTTCTAAAGTAGTATGAGTACTATCCTTTAGTTTTTCATGTATTTGAGAAAAGATCACACACACACACACACACACACACACCCACACACACACACTGGTAAACCAAAAGAAAATGTCAAACAAACAATTCTGAAACTACAGAAAATGGAGACAATTCAGAAAACAGTATCACTGAAAACAGACACAAATAATTCTGATAAAAAAACAATGACAGAAAATAAAAAAGCCAAACAAAACAGACCTTGTTTTCTATAAAGTAATAGCAAATGGGAAAGAAACAAAATCTTTAAGTCATTATTCAAAAAAAAAAACATAAAAAAAACACATGACATTATGAGCAAAACTAATCACCTTAACAATCTGCATGCCCAGTTTGTCATCGTCAGGGTTACTGCGCTCGTTAAAAGCCAAGCGCACTGTCTTGTGCAATCAATCTTCAGCTTACGGATGTAATGGTCAGCCAGACTGAGCCACACCTGCATCAATCCACAGAAATCTTCAGCTTACAGATATCATCATCAGTCAGACTTGGCCACACCTTCATCAATCAATGGAAATCTTTAGCTTCCTGATCAGACAGACTCGACCACACCTGCACCCACAATGAATACTGCTATCCACGCTTACAACAACAACAAAAAAAAAACCATGTCAAGTTTTTATACAGGTGCACATCTTGAAAGCAAAACATTTGAACCATTACCTACAGAAATGGCACTTGCTACATCACTTCGGAACATTCATATGAGCATGTGCATAGATATACAAACATACAGGTATATACAGCGAAAAAAAAAAAGATGTTATACTATGAAATGTATCTTGAATCACAGAAAACAAGAGACCGCATTATAAGAAGCACCCCCTCCCCCTTCCTATCTCCCCCCTTCTTACTCTCTCCCCCCTGCCCCTGCTTCCTCCTCCCCCCCTCTCCCATCCCCCTAACACATGCCCACACATACACTGCTAGCAATACTGATGATAAATGTCTTCACATTTATGAAAAAAAAAACAAACCAAAACAAACAACAAACAAAACCCGGAGACAATGACAAAGATGTTGAATTAGGACTGGCTGCTTCACCAAGAAGCAAAGAAGAATATAAAAGTCTCATCCAACTGTTGACATTAGTTACAGTGAACAGTGATTAAAGCAGATGAAACATTATGCTGGCAAGCATGGATGAAGAGGTTGAACCAACACCACAGCATGTGGGAATCAGAGAGGCTGACAATAGCCATCATGGTGCTTTGACGGTTGGATGAGGAATGCAAAAGACAAGAAAAACAGCATGCCACAAAAACACAGAGAATTCAGGGGGAAAGAGAATGAAATTATACTAGTTCATTACAAAAAGAACAAGTTAGCAACTATGAAATTTTTGTCTATGTGTGTGTGTGTATGGCTAGGGGTTGGGGTGGATAGGAGCATTGGCATTTATTTCATCAGTCAAAAATGGTGGCTTTTGAATTTTGCTGGCTCTATATTTAATAATTCACTTTCACCTACTCTGATAAATTTGCTGCTAAACTTACAGAGTAGGAAACAAATCGAAATCAGTAGACTCTGGAAGAAAATGCTGTCAGCTTTTCCCATCATAGAACAATGCCAATTTGAACAGTCTGACCAGTATAGAATTCCCACATCATGGAAGGTCAGGTGAAAAAAAAAAGTGTGAGCCAGTATGATGTAAAGTACGGTAAGTCTCGGAGATAAAATTGCTTGACCTGCACAGAATGGCCATTGACCGATTCTTTATCAACTTTGTGTTATTCATTTCTGTATTCTGTGAAGGTTCTCTGTATTGCCCATCATCAGCAGCTCTCTTGTTGACCTCTAGAACCCTTAAAAACAACGTTTAATAGCTGCCAAGGATGGTCTCTGGGCAAAGACAGCTAACATTTCGGCTCCAAATTTTCAGAAATTGGCTGATCACTAATCAAGAATCTTCAGTAAGAAATCCATAACTTTTCTTTTTGAGTACAAATGCGCGTGTGTGGGTATACATATATACATATTTGTTAAAATTCACAATATAGATTGGCCAATTTGATGCTGAAAAGTGCCCTTTGTGGAGACGTCACATGTACAGTCAGACAGTAATATCAATGACACAAGGAATGATGAAATTAGTATAACAGGATCAGCATCCATTCCAGCCAAAACTAATGACATACAAAGGAAATGTGTGATATGATGTGTGTGTGTGTGTGTGTGTGTGTGTGTGCGCGCATGCATTTGCGTATATAAGTGTGCACAACTGACTGTGCATGCGTATGCACGTGCGTGGGGGGGGGGGTGTGTGTGTGTGTGTGTGTGTGTGTGTACAAGTGAAATTTCTTGTATTTATGTACTTGTGTATATAATACCTATCATAATCAGTATAATCATTGTTATATGCATTATTTCATTTGTGCTTTACTGTGTCAATACTGTTAAAAGTCTTAAAAATGTCAAGACTTTTACTGCTGATCATACAACAAATTTCTCTTTTATGAGATAATAAAGTATATTGAATTGAATCGAACTGAACTGAATGTTAATTGACGCAGGGAGCAGTAAACAGTAAATAATTAACAAGCAGGGTAACTCTTGCTCTCATGATGAAAATAAATACATGCCGATAACTCCAAGCAGCACTTGGGGATTCTTTCTTCTTTTTTTTTGCATATGCAGGCTGATACTCCTGCAGACACTCCCTGTATAGACAGGCAGGGATTAACTTAATCCCATCTGCCCAACAAAGGGAGTGGAGTTTTGTGTGTATGACCATTTTTATCTTGCCATTAAGGCAGCCATACTCTAACTTCGGGGAAGGTGCATGCTATGTGTAACGTGTCATCCATACCAATGGCCAAACTGGCCTTCTCTTCCAAAAGCTGGTGATCGGATTTTATGCGTGTGCAAGATATTATGCGTGCGTTCACACATGGAACCTCGGTTTATAGTCTCATTCGAAGGACTGTATGGGAAATGGAGTCGGAACCAATGTTAACTCTGAGGGAAAAATCCCCCTGTACCGAAACGGCTCAGCGGAGATTCGAACCCGCAATCCGAGGATTTTGAGTCCGGCACTCTACCACTGAGCTATTCTGACCCCAATCATTTGGGGATGTCTCCTTGTTTGTTCTGTGTGCTCTGTACTGTCATTATTGCTAGACAATTCAATGTCGTAAGCAGCATTCATTTTGATTTATGGGCATGTATTCCATGATGGGAGCAAGATTTATCAAAGCTAATGATACAAAAAAGGCTTAAGTAACCAGACAGGCAAAACTGAATTAAAGGACATAAAAAAAAAAGACTGAATAAAAAAAAACCCAAAAAGGCTACTGACACAAAACTGGGCAATGGTACTTACAAAATGAAGCTTATTTACACATTCAATGGCATTGGATAGAAAAGAAACAATCAAAAACCCTAATGACAAAAAAAATAATTGTGTCATGTCTGAAAAAAAGAGGAGCTTTAGACACACAAAAGGCTTTGGATAGTAAAAACACACACTACGGACATAAAGTGGGGCTTTGGCTTGTGAAAACACATACTGATGAAACAAAATGGGCTTTGGCTATGAAAAACTCAATCCAAGACACAGATAAGGGTATCAGCTCTGGTGCAATGGACACACACAAAAAAGGCTTATGCCGGGAAATAAAATTAAGAACACAAAAAGGATTTTGATTACTAAAAAGCTGATGCCAGTGATATAACTATCAATGGTGCTTCAGCTATATTAAAAAGAATTGGAAAAGAATGTAACAAATTTGTCAGTTAAAGGGGAAGGAAGGGGGGGGGGGGGTATCTTTCTTTCTGAACAATCTATATCTATCAGCTTGTGCTCTGCTGGCTTTGCCAGCACTGCATGGTTGAATGTTTCTTTTTTCTCTGACCCAGAGTCAAACTAAATTCTGTATTACCCAACTAACCACAGAGCTTGTTCCAGAACTGTTGTGGCTGATCAAGAGAAGATTGGCATGGAACTGAATGAACTGACACAGTTCTGTCAAAACTTGAGTTCCTTCTAGCTTATTGTTCTTTCTACTGTTTCTTTGTTTCCTTTTTTTTCCTGCTTTTTCCCCCTTCTCTCCGGCACTCTCATTTATCTCTCTGTCTGTGTCTTTCACCTGCTCTTCTTATCACTCCCTACCTTTCACCTCTGTATTCACCAACTGAAGTGAACATGCTTGAAAACAGAAGAGCACAGAACACACCAAAGGATCTGCCCCTTGATGTGGATCTGCACCATGAATCCACACCAATCTTGGTGCCTTTGTCCTTGGGTCATATTCCATCTTTGCACCACGTTAAGTTAATCAAAGATCGGTGCAGTCATGTTTGCCTGGTCTTGCTGAAAGACGGACAAAACAAAAAGTCACATCCTTGGCACATGTAATTATAACAACCTACGCATGTCAAACATGCTTCTAGCCATCCCACCACCCCAGACCAGACGAACCCAGCCAAACCAGCAGGGTGTACTGACAAGAAATAACGCTCACATCATGCGCTACACCAGGTACATGTCACACTGAGGGTGACACATCAGCATCAGCAAAGTCGATCCCCAACATCTGCCTGTCTATATACCCCAAGTACCAAATACTTCAACGATTGCACTGAATCAGTGACGGGGATAAGCTAAAAGTGCCGACCAAGCAACAGGCCTTCCAGTTGGGGCACCGATTGAATGCAACAAAGTGATGTATGCCAAGTGCAGACCATCAGTAACACCTGTTGAATGTGGGAAGAAACGAGGAGGGGCAATGGGGAGGGAAGGAACATAAAATATATGTGCCATGCACAGTACTTTGTCATTCTGAGCTATTGCTGGGGACGGGATTTTAGACATCAGAAATGAGAGAAGGAGGCACAGGAATGACAATAGACAGATATTGAGTAAAATATGATGCTGTGCTGGGGTCTACCTGAAACTGTGTGTGTGTGTGTGTGTGTGTGTGTGTGTGTGCGTGTGCGTGCGTGCGTGCGCGTGCATGCACATGCGCCAGTGAGTGTAAGAAAGATAGAACGAAAGACACTGCCTCAGAAATATGTCACCTCTAAGTTTAAAAGTGCCTATCTCGCAAACCCGGGTCAGACGCATGTGTGTTGGACAACACACATAAAACTGCATAAACTTCTCTCTCTCTCTCTCTCTCTCTCTCTCTCTCTCTCTCTCTCTCTCTCTCTCGCTGGAAGAGAAAGTGATATTCATAGAGATAAAGCAAGTCACTAACGTCAGCCCCCCCCCCCCCCCCCCCTCTCTCTCTCTCTCTTTCTTAAAGTTAACAGAAGGTGACTGTGACTACATTTTATATTTTATACTCTCCACCGGTCTACACACACACACACACACACACACACACACACACACACACACACACACACACACACACACACACACTATAACACTCACACACACACATTCACACACACACACGTGTGCGCGCACACGCACGCACCACCATAACACCCAAGTTACCTTTTTCCTGAACTCTGAAGGCAGACCCATAGGCAGCCTGTTGACGGCCTTCATGGCGTCTTTCCACTGGTCAAAGGCCGTCTGGCCTGCAGGAGGAGTCACGCTGAACTTCATCCTCGTGTCGATTTCTGGAACCATACACAACTCCCATTTGTTTGGTTTTGTTGTGAGTGTGTGTCCGAGTGTCTAAGCTCCCTATACCTCCCCTTCCTCCCCCCAACCCCTCTGTTTCGCTTCCCACACCCTCAAGTTTCCTCTTGCCCTGACACGTTAGTGTGCGCGTGCATGCGTGTGTGCGCGCTTGCTCGCGCGCGCGCGCGCGCGCGCGCGCGCGCGCGTGTGTGTGTGTGTGTGTGTGTGTGTGTGCATTCCCCACATGTCTGAAAATCCACTACCCTTTTCTGATACGAGGCTCTGTCAGGGTGACCGCTTATGATTCCTCAACATTAAGGATTCCTTTTCATGGGTAAAAGAAAGGTCTCATTTGCACTCTGGGATCATCTGGTGCAAGCTTTGAGACTTAAAACTAGGTCCCTTCAAGATAACAGATGGCATAGGAAACGAGAATGGAGAAGAAGACAGGTAGGTGGGAATATAACAGAACATGAAAGACTATCCAAGAAATATGTCTGGATTTGTACTTGAAACAGCCACAGTGCCAGAAAAAGGATGTCGACAACTGAAAAACTGGATGTTCTATGTCTATAAGAAACTAGAAGTACCACCCACAGACCATAACATTTGGATGACTTCATAAACTTCAAAAACCACGGTGGACGAGGACTAGCTATGATAATAAAAAAAAACAAAACAAAAAAACTTGAAAAAACAAACTGTCCAAAATAGACTTGGAAAAATGATGTAGAAGCACACATGAACTAATGGAAAGACCTGATAGTAATCAGAAAAGCGTTGTTCTCGTCAACGCACAAACACAACCAGGTTCTCAGAATTGAAAATGGTTTGGACCTTTTCTTCTTTCTTTCTTTTTTTTTTTTTTCTTTTTTTCTTTTTCTTTCTTTCTTTTTTTTTTAAGGAAACAGAAGATGAATTTGGAGAGTGTAATACTATGTGGAGATCTAAATGCACGGTCAAAATTGTGGGATTAGCATGGTTCTAGTCCTCAAGGAAATGCGCTGGAAGAGATGTTGGATGAAGTACTTTACGACACAGTGATCATCATCTCTAACACATATATGGCGGCAGGGTTTCACTGATGGTGTCATTGACTTTGCACTCATAGGACCTAACTTCACAGCAGGCATGAGTGTGGAAGCACTTCTACATCATGGATGTGACCATTTCCTTGTCTTATTCAATTTACAGAAACTATCAAATGTAAAACAAACAAACGGACCCTTTTCAATATGACAACAACGAAGGAAATACCACAGGAAAGTTAAGGAGTAGAAGACGCGAACGAAGAAGGAAAAAAATCAAAATGAAGCAATGAGACTGATCTCGGGAACCACGAAAGACACACCAGATGGACCTATGCCATACCTGCTTGACCTTCCTTCAATGCGGGCAAGACACAAACTACAACAGGTGAAGGCATATTCTAGAGCGTTTGAAAATCCCCCAAATCCATTACATGAGAGAGTCAAGAAACCAAAAGGCACTCGACTAGGACGAAGAAAATCATGGATGAGACAGGTAGAAGACAATATATAGCTTGTGTGCCAGTTATCAGAACTCGAAGAAACGAAGGAATGGGAAAAACGTCCAGACAATGTCAAACCTGTACAAAATTGCCATCCCTCCAGACCTTGGAAGACTGTCGAGAATGGCCAGAAGGCCACCACGCAAAATCAACGCAGAAATTCATATGCAGGTGGAAAATCTCGGCACAAAAGAAATTATTGTTATATAAACTGACGGCTCCGTCACCAAAGATAAGTCACGCTGGGGATACACAGTGAGGCAAAATGGCCGAACCATCCAGGAATACAATGGTGCATACAGTTTAACAACTTCAAGTCTAACAATGGAGGTAGAAGCAGTGACACAAGCTCACTCCTGGCTCTCATCCACTGACCAGTTCAGAACTCAAGAAGCCATTATACCAACTGACTCCATGAACCTACTTCAAAAAGTGAAGAGTGGAAATGGAAACCCTGCTTGGCATGAAGTAATGCGCAACCCTCCATTCACGACACTCTTACGGATGTACGGCCAAGGACATGCAGCTATTAAAGGAAATGAGACAGCAGACACACTAGCAGGCAAGGCAACGATAAGATGACAGTTTGGCCGACCTAATGTCATAAGAAATCTAAAGAATCACATGAATAAACAAGAACAAAGCACTCTACCAGAGACCATCTTTCAGAGTTGAACCTCAAGTGAGGAAGTGGCCGCACATTCAGACTTACAGAAAGAGCAAGAAACATCACCGACCAAAACTAATATAGGATTAATCTCAAGGCTAACACTGAGAAGACTCCTACAGGGTGGGGCGTATTCATACAATAACGGACATAAATGATCAAACACGCGTTAACTGAGACAAGACTTTGACTTTCTCAGGGACTCCCAGTGTGTACAGTAGACGCGTGTGTACTGGTGGGTGTGCATCGGTGGGGCGATGCAGCGAAAGTCCGTAGATGTGAGTGTGTATGCGCCGGTGTGTGTGTGTGTGTGTGTGTGTGTGTGCGTATGCGCGTGTGAGTGAGTGAGTGAGTGAGTGTGTGTGTGTGTGTGTGTGTGTGTGTGTGTGTGTGCGCGCGCGCGCGCGCGCGTGCGTGCATATGCCATCTTCTGAACATTTGTTTCCATGAGCACCCAGACGCAAACACACACACGCACACAAACACACGCGCACGCGCGTGCATACAGATGTGCACGCGGATCTGGGATCCTTTCTGCTTTGCCAAGGGTATGCGCTCTCACTTGCAACCTAATTCAGTTCGTTGTACAAATTAATCTTCTAATTATTTTTTGCATTTAACACTTCATTTCATACACTTTTAAACATCAATATATAATACGTCACATGCCAAAACATGTACATTTGGGCAGGAGCGACTATAAGTCAAGTCACACTTGGCCCGTGTTTTAAAGTGAAAGTCTAGAAAGTATTTTTAAGCACACAGTCAATACGGAATGGTAAAAATCATCGGAACTTTTTTTTTTCATTTCCCAAAGCGATGAGCATTCAGCTTTGATGCAAATCCAGCGCTCTCCCTTCTACACATACACACACGCGCGCGCGTGCGCGCTGCTTGCTTGCTTGCTTGCTTGCTTCTCTACCCTCTTCCCAATATCAACAAACGTGCTGAAAAAAAGGAAACAAACAATAACGTGTCTAAAAACACAACAACAACAAGAACAACAACAACAATCAAGACTTCCCAAACCAACCTCCGACACGAAAACGAAGCAGCACAGACAGCAAGGGCGATCTGCGAATGATGACGGCTGTCGAACCCCCACGAATCGATCTACTTCCGCAGACAGTCACTGAACGAATCGGGCTCAGACAGGCGTCCAGACGATATATGTAGGGAACGCAGAGAGACCGAAGAGAACAGAGAACAGATTATCTGTCTACACAGCCTGCAGGGGAGAAAGAAATGACAGGAGGGGAAATGAGAAATTACCAGCTTGGAAAGACCAAAAGAAGCCCGAAGTCATAAATTTGAAGAAAGCCAAGTATGTCAGTCCAAAGACGTTACCTGTTTGTAATTATGTTCGGAAGAGAACGAAATTTACAGAAAAAATGCGTTTTTTTTTTTTTTTTTTTTAATCAGAAATCTAAAGGGGAGAAAACGCTAAAGGAATGAATATCAGTGCAACGGATCGAAACTAAAAAAATTCACACACACACCCCAGGAAAATAACAATTTATGGGCCTGCAGTCTAACAGAAAGATAGAAACCCACACACAACACTACAAGGGTCAAGATCTACGGACGCAGGACAGTCTGCCTTCGTATGCAGCTGTTACATCTGCAGAAAACGCGCGAAAGAAAATGTGATGAAATATACTATCAGATATTTTCCTAAATGTTATCTATCTTTCGAACGATATTTTTCGAGACATACGCTTAGACAGTCTCCAGGAGATGATGTAGATCTTCTTTGACAGTTTCTTTTTGAGCTATATTTCCCTCTGAGTACAGTCGCAGGATTAAGATCAATCCAAGACCTTTTAGCCCAGGGGCTGTTATGAACAGGGTAACAAGCCGGAATCTTATGAGTGAAGAGACCCAGGAGAGTGTACAGCTGTTCCTGAATTGGAAACCGTTGATGTTGAAGGTAAGGGCCGGTGGCGGTGGGAAGATGGACTACTCTCCTCGCTGTACAGTTTGACAGCCGGGTACTGATGTTCCCTAAGGGGATCTGTCTAGGTAGTCTACAGCAGTCGGTGGCCAGGTAGGAGGCCTGGTCAGGACACTTTGAAGGAGGACACGGCCACACGGAGCAAGTGGATGTCGGCCTCTGATCTCCCGCCCCCAACTGGACCTGCATTATCTGCACCGGCACCAGCACTGTGACAGGTCTTACTGTCCGCATTCAAAACCACACTATCGAAGGACAAGTCACACGTCTACACTGTGGATATCATCGATGTGAAATCAGCGTCTGGAGTTCAGTTGACTCGTCTCCTTTTCACAAAATACCCGCAAAGGCTTGCCAGATCCAGCATGAAAAGAAGGCCACAATCGCCTCTCCTGCAAACTAACCTCGGGCTGCGGCTTGATCTTTTTTTTGTGTGTGTGCTTTGATAAACCCTTTGCTTGGTTTGAATACCCTCTTTTTCGCCCGAAGCAGTTCCAAAATTGAGCTATGCAAATTTCAGCCTAGAAAACAGATCTTCGCTAGGACAAGGTATCCTGAACCGTTGTACATGCACTGCCAAAAGGCTCCGCCACGAGAACTGAAATGGACCGAACACCAGCTGTACACGATCTTCTTATACTCCACCAAGACTGGCTCATTAACTCTGGTATTGATCGGATGACCTGCCTACGCCTAATATTCCCGGCATCTGGACTTCTTTTGTGTTGTGTATTCATCCCTACCTCCGTCTTTTCCATAAAACAGCAATCTAAGCCGCGTGAATTCTCCACAGTGATCAAGTCATGCAGAACACCACGTGTTGCTCCATGACGTCTTTGTCACGTGTTTATGAAATAAACCGCTATTAGCCTGAACGAGCTGTCAATATATCGATGTTGCTGTGCTGTGCTGTGCTGTGTGTGTGTGTGTGTGTGTGTGTGTGTGTGTGCGCGCGCGCGCGCGCACGCGCGTTCGTGCGTGCATGTGTGTGTGTGTGTGTGTGCCCTGTGTGTGTGCGCGCGCGCACTCAGTGGCATACATGTACAAATAAACAGACCTTCATATATCTAGGCCACACAAATGTTTTCAACCATTTTGACCCTTCATTTACAGTCCCCAAAGCTCACACTTACTGACTTATGAGATAATACCTACGATCGATTTTCATCATGCACTGGGTCTCCTACCAGGTCAAACCCAAAACCGATATCATCGAGTCTATTGTTCTTAAAAATATATGAAACAACTAAACATGATGACAAACGTTTCAAGATGTGAACAGAAATCATCACAAACATAACGCCATTTCATGCTTTGGATCACCGAGTTGGTTGCAATGTAACTTTTAATAGAACTCTACACATGGGGTGCCAGCTGTGTCAAACGTTTACGAAAATCGTCCGCGAGAGCAGTGAGTTCCCGAGATTTGAGAACTCTAAATTTGTTGTGTGTCACCATTTACTTTCTTTCAAAACAGATATAAGGCTATATGGTTATCTTGGTGACCCCGTCATTTCGGACATGTCACCTTGGTGACCTCACCATTTCGGTCAGGATCGTTCCGAAGATTCCCGAAGTTAGAGAACTGTTGATGCTGGAACGCTTGTTCACTCTGGAAATCCAAAGTCCACGCGGAACTTCAACAAAAGCAACAGCAACAAACAAGAATGGAATATTGTAGTCATCTGTATTTCCGTTATTGTGCGATCCTGAATCAACGTTAAAATCGGGATCAAGTCGTCATCTTGCTTCAAGCCCAACTGAGCAACGGGGTCACTAGAATCTGAATATGCATCATACATGTTCAAACAGCAGTTGAAAGCACTACACATATTTTGTTTGGCAATAGGGCAACGAAACGCACGCACTCGTGTGCAAGCACTCACCTCATAACTGTTTCATAATTGTATTTTTTTTTCGTCTTCAAAATAACTAAAAATACAAAGAGCTGAAAAAATAATGATGAAAGACTTGTAATGCAGCAATCTTTGTTAAAAAGGGGAGAGAGAGAGAGAGAGAGAGAGAGAGAGAGAGAGAGAGAGAGAGAGAGAGAGAGACGGGGGTGGGGGCTGGGGAGTGGGAGTGAAGGGGCGTTGAGGGGTGTATTCGTTGAGATAAAGACATAATAGTAACCAGATTAAAAAACGAGAATGAGAATAAATTGACTTTAAAAAAAAAAAAAGAAAAAGAAAAAGAAAACTCGCCCGAGGTTGAATTCACGCAAAACGCACACAAAAATCTTAACTGAGGATCTCATGATTTTTCAATAGATAATCTCGATGTTTGCACATGTGGGGGTAGGAGAAGGGAAAGGGATGGAGTGGTGGCGGAGGTTGGGGGGGGGGGGGGAGGAGGAGAGAGGAAGTGATGTTACACAGAGGTAGAGCTACAGATCGACACAGACTGCACTGTTACCTCTTTCGCATACATTCCGGTCTAGAGACCAAATCAAACAAAACGCAGCCCAAAACTTTAACCAGTGAACTCATATACTTCAAAAAGTTGTTCTTGATATGAAAACGTGCAAGGAGAAAGGAGGCCTAGACAGAGAGAGAGAGAGAGGGGGGGGGGGGGGGGGGGGGGGGGGGGGGGGGGAAAGTGGGGGGAGGCCTAGACAAAGGGGGGAGAGAGAGAGGGGGGAGGGGGGGGGGGGGGGGGGGGGGGGGGTTGATGGGGGGGGGGGGTGTGGGGGGGGGGGGGGGGGGGGGGGGGGGGGGGGGGGGGTGGCAGAGCCAGAGACCAGCACCAGGACTGTGACTGTGCTGTGGCCACAAGCCACAATTAGGGTTTTGCACTACAGTATAGTGTTTTAGTGCAAGGAGTGCAAGAAGACCCACGACCACAGCGAAAGTCCTGTTGACAGTGGGAAAGACTACAACTTTGGATTCTCTCTTGAGGGCACATAAGACCGTATGACGAAAGCTTGGCTGTGTCTGGAGTGGCACTGTCTTCATCTGTCTGTGGGCAAGGGTGGTTGGGTCTGTGGGGTGGGCTCAGCAGCTGGAGGGCGGTGTCTTTTTGTCGGTGGGCTCTGCAGTCATAAAATACGGGGCTGGTACACCCATGGGGATACTATTTTAAGGCTGTTATGAGTTGCATCCTGTAGTCTGATTTACCTCTGTTCAGGAGCAGTTGTCTTTTGATATCTTAATGGAGTGTCCTGCGCGTGCCTGTACCCATCGTCAACACAGCGCAGGCCTCCAAGGGTGGTACACGACTGCTCAAAAGGCAGGTGAAGACAGTGCTTCTCTGGGTCCTCCCCAGCACCTTCG
>JADBJO010001770.1:62500-65000 GCA_016801955.1 Conus betulinus | reverse complement strand
CAGATCAAAATCAAAGGAATGGGATTTATTTTAGGCTCTTGAAGTCGGCACAAAGATAGGGTGAAGGGTGAGTGCAAAGGCCTAAAATATGTTCTCAACAACGGTGAAGGTCAGGTATTTGCAAAATTTGTGATTTCATCGGTGAAGACCCCCCCCCCCCCCCCCCCCCCCCCCCCCCCCCCCCCCACCCCCCCCCCCCCCCCCCCCCCCCCCAAAAAAAAAAAAAAAAAGAACCACGGGAAATAATTGGCGGGTAGTTGTTCTTTTGATCAAGTATCAGTTTAACATGAAATGCTGGGTCAAATTTATGGTAGGCCTCAAAAACGTGCTTAAATGGATCACGATCGTGTTTTAATGCAAAATCCAATTTGCGGCGTGTGGCCTGTCCAGAGCGCAGGACAGCAGCCATTTTCTTTCCACCATCCGACCAGTCATTGAACTTATCCACCAAACCATCCTCACGATGACTAAGGTCAAGTCTGAATGTGGGGAGGAAAGGGTGGGGGTGGGGGTAGGGGTGGGGGTGGGTGGGGGGAGGGACTGTGCATACAGCGAGTGCGTAAAGTGGCAACAGATTTAAATGTTGATGTCCCAGGTCGTAAATCTTCAGAATGAGCACATTTGTCGGTGTAAAACAACAACAACACATCCACCACCACCACCACCACCACCACCACCACCAACAACAAAAACGAAGAAGAAGAAGAAGAGAGAAGAAGAAGAAGAAGAAGAAGAAAAAAACTGTGTTCTTTCTTTTGACTATGCTCTGACAGGATTCTAAAAGTCTCTGGTTGTGCTGTATAGTTAAAAACAATATTACAAACAGGATGAAAGAGGTTTTGACGAAAAATGACGGAACGTTAACATTAACCTCGAATCATCCCTCTTCTCTCTCTCCCCCCCCCCCCCCCCCCTCTCTTCTGATCCAGTTCTAATTACATTACAGACACCATGACTGCAGTTCCAAAGTTTGGGATGGATGAATAGTTCTATTTCTTTTCAATAATACATATACAGAATGAGAATGATACGGATGTAAACAGAAAATACAGCGTTACAACGATTTGTAAATATAACACCACCTCCAGTCTCGACTCTCTCTCTCTCTCTCTCTCTCTCTCACACACACACACACACACACACACACACACACACACACACACACACACACACACACACACACACCACACACAGTACATATGCACAAGCATGCGCACTGACAGCCGAAACGAAGATAGCTGGCGAAGGGAAGAGGAGGAGAGTTGAATGGAACACTGTAGAAAGAAATGTGTATGCGTGCGTGTGCGTGTGTGCATGTATGTATGTATGTGTGTGTGTGTGTGTGTGTGTGTGTGTGTGTGTGTGTGTGTGTGTGTGTGTGTGTGTGTGTGTGTGTGTGTGTGTGTGGTGTGTGTGTGTGCGCGCGCGCGTGGTGCGTGAGAAAGAGAGAGAGAGAGAGAGAGAGAGAGAGAGAGAGAGAGAGAGAGAGAGAGAGAGAGAGAGGAAGGAGAGGGATAGAAAGGGGTGAAGAGAGAGTGGGGGGAGGAAGAAGTGAAATGGAGATGGAGAGAGAGAGAGAGAGAGAGAGAGAGAGAGAGAGAGAGAGAGAGAGAGAGAGAGAGAGAGAGAGCAAAACAAACAAGCAAACCAATCAACTGACCAAATAAAAGACCCACATACACACATATCTCTCCCGCCCACGTTGATTCCAAGAGCGCGAATAAAGGGTGTCAAATAAATCGACGGGTTGGCCATCAGCAGACGTCCCCTGAGTCCTAATGAAGACTTGCTTTGTTTGGTTTGGTTCGGTTTCAATCTGGAACGAACTTCACGGTTAACTGCCTTCTCTCCTCCATCGATCGATAATGGGCCGGTCTGCAGGACTAAAAACGCTCCCCTCTCCCCACGTCATCTCCAGCGCACCACAAAGGGTGAAACTACGGTTTTTGTTTCTTTTGACGCCACTCACTGTTATCCATGCAGGATATTTGGGAGATGTTGCTGCCTATGTTCTTTGAACGCCCCTGGCCCGTTTGAGAAATAAAACAGGCCTTGCCTCTGCACGTTCTGGTCAAACTACACAACCCTTGTGGCAAGTGTCCTGTGTTTTTTTCAGCATCGGGGTATCACGAGGAATAAAGAGTACAGCCCTTGTCACGCAAATCCCAAGCCAAAAATGGCGCACCATAGCATCACCGTCAAGATCCACAACCACATCAATCATTGAGGCAGTCTCAAAGTCCGAGGCATTACAAACTCAACTCATGTTGTCTCCAGCACGGCTCGGCTCCCCATCCACACTGGTGTCCGAGATGACCTGACCTGTGTGCGAGTGACTGGCGTCGGCAGATTCCATGGAAGATGTCTTGAACGGGCGAAGTAGTAGCCCCCCCCCCCCCCCCCCCCCCCCCCTTCCCTTCCCCCTCCATTCCAGAGCGGATGCCCACTCAGACCGGTTTCACGACAGACTGTTTACTGTGCTCAGGACAGAACTTAACGG
>JADBJO010001770.1:55000-57500 GCA_016801955.1 Conus betulinus | reverse complement strand
TAGAGAAGGACCATCTTTCACAATGCTGACCATTTCATAGAGAAGGACCATCTTTCACAATGCTGACCATTTCACAGAGAAGGGAAGTCCTTAAGCCGTCGTTCACTTTCCTGACCATTACGAAGGGATGAAAAATCCGCTAGCCATATTTTACAATCCTGACCATTTCGAAGGGATGAAAAATCCGCTAGCCATATTTTACTATCCTGACCATTTCGAATGATGAAAAATCCGCTAGCCATATTTTACAATTCTGCCCATTTCGAAGGAATGGAAAATCCGCACGCTATCTTTCACAATTTTGATAATTTGGGATGGCAAGTCCACAAGCCATTTGTCACAATCCTGACCATTTCACTGGAATGGAAAATTTCAATGGAAAACATCCGTAAGCCAGCTTGCACAATCCTGATCACAAAACAGGAAAGGAGAGAATAAAAAGCCATCTTTAACAGTCATCAGTCGCTATATCGAAATACTGAGGACCGTAAAAAATGGTTTGTATACTCTCAGCATCTTTCACATTTTCACCTGTTAATTTCTACACATTTTTTGGGCTCCTGGATGAAACTGTAACGGCACTGTACCACCATCAGATGGGGGCCATGGCCCTTACTGATTGTCTGTTTTTCATTCTCTCTCTCTCTCTGTCTCTCTCTCTGTCTGTCTGTCTCTCTCATGCACATGCGCGCATGTTTAATATATATATATATATATATATGTATGTGTGTGTGTGTGTGTGTGTGTGTGTGTGTGTGTGTGTGTGTGTGTGTGTGTGTGTGTGTGTGTGTGTGTGTGTGTGTGTGTGTGTGTGTGTGTGTGTGTGTGTGTGTGTGTGTGTGTGTGTGTGTGCGCGCGCGTGCGTGCAAGCGTGCGTGCCTGCGCGCGTGCCTGCGCGCGTGCGTGCGCACCCGCGGATGTGTGCATGTGCAAGTGATAAAACGTAATTTCATTCTGGGATCATAACTGAATTAAAGAAAAAAATCAACCAACCAACCAACCAGCCAAATCAAACAAGCAAGACAAGGTTGGCAGCCATGACCGGCACAATTCTGACCGCCCCGCAGGCATGGCCATTCGTAACGCAAATTTGACCCTAACCCACCATTCCGCCAGGCCAGCACAGAGAACCTGCCACAGACCGACCATTCTGCGACCAGCCCTAATTCCCCAGTGGACTGACAAAGGGCTGCGAACCAACCGATGGCAGCCCTGCCAGCCTCCCTGCTGAAGAGGACAACTATCAAACCATTTTGTGCGTGAGCCCGACCATCACGGAGAAACCGAGGTTTCCCCGTTTGTGCAAGCCCGACACCTTCACTGATAAACGAGACAAAGCTTGTGAGCTGTACTGGCTCATTCTGTTGGCGTGGACACAGAGGAAAAGAAGGGGGTGGGGTGGGTGGGGGGAGCGTGTGGAGAGGGGACGGGGGGTGGGGGGGGGGGGTGGGGGGGTGGAGTACACAAGCGTCAAATCGTTAGCCGTTGTGCATTCTATTTTTTTCAACAACAGCTAGCAAACAAGATGGGAAAAATTCTCTGCACTCCCTCCTCTTTGGTTGACAGGATTCAACATGGGAGAAAGGAGTAACGGTAACCACCGTCACAAACTGAAGAGCCAAGTGAGATTGGAGAGATTGTTCATATGTACCACAGGCCCTAATCTCTCTCTCTCTCTCTCTGAGTGCGTACAAGCATGTGTGTATTAGGACACAGAGAGAGAGAGAGAGAGAGAGAGAGAGAGAGAGAGAGAGAGAGAGAGAGAGAGAGAGAGAGAGAGAGAGAGCTGACAGACAGACAGACAGAAGGGAAGGGAAAATTAGCTCGCTCGTATGTGTAGGAGCTAATTGCTCAGTATGACACACAGTTTTTTATGACCTTAAAAAGGTACACAAATTCCCAATTTCATGATAGACCAATTTCTTGGGAAGAAGATGAAAACTTCTGTAGAAACCGAACCTTTTTTTTATGCTGGAAGTCACAATTCTACCCGACATGTCAACAAAAACGCCTGATGTGCAGCAGGTTTTTCAAGGAAAACAAAGCGACAGAGAGTGAACAGAAGAAGGAGGCTCAGGCTAACATGTGTACCGAAGATGGTGAGTATGACCCAGCTTAACACGGCAAGAAACCAAGAGATGCCCATCTCCTCCACAAGGCTTCAGGCCGACAGAGTGGCGCTAATGACAATGGACAGTCCATTATCTCATATGGGGGCAGGGACAGTTAGGAACACGGCGTTCGGTGGCTTCTCTGGTCTTGTTCCCCGTGGCTGCTGTCCCCACACACACACACACACACACACACACACAATTCAGAGAGAGAGAGAGAGAGAGAGAGAGAGAGAGAGAGAGAAGAGAGAGAGAGAGAAGAGAGAGAAGGGAGCACATTTCCAGACACACACACATGCACGCCCGCGCGCACACACACACAGTCACCAGCCAGACCATCAGCACCCACCACGACCCCCTAAAAACAATCTTTCCGTCACCACCGTTAC
>JADBJO010001770.1:37500-42500 GCA_016801955.1 Conus betulinus | reverse complement strand
TCCGATGTTTTAGTTGATCGTTATAGCCGTTACTAACGG
The DNA here is from genome assembly GCA_016801955.1 of Conus betulinus. NCBI lineage: Eukaryota > Metazoa > Mollusca > Gastropoda > Neogastropoda > Conidae > Conus > Conus betulinus. The sequence continues at coordinate 42,461 of JADBJO010001770.1, read as the reverse complement.
CTGTAACAGCCTGTAACGGTTTTTTTCTTCTTTATGGACTATCTCAGAAAGCACTTGGCCGATCTTTCTGAAAATTAGCAGGTATGTTCACTGTGGGTTATAGATGATGCCCGATGTCTTAGTTTACCGTTATAGCCGTTACTAACAGCTATAACGGTCCATAAGGGTTTTTTCTTCTTTATGGAATGTCTCAGAAAGCACTTTGTCGATCTTTCTGAAAATTTGTAAGTACGTTCATTATGGGTCACAGATGATACCCCATGTTTTAGTTTACCGCTATAACAGTTACTAACGGCTATAACTGCCCATAATGGTTTTTTCTTCTTTATGGGTTATCTCAGAAAGTATTTGGCCGATCTTTCTGAAAATTTGTAGGTATGTTCATTATGGGCGACGGATGATACCCGACATTTTAGTTTACCGTTATAGCCGTTACTAACGGCTATAACGGCCCCTAACTGTTTTTCTTCTTCTCCATGATTCTTCATGGAATATCTCAGAAAGTACGAGGCTGATATTTCTGAAAATTTGTAGGTATGTTCATTATGGGTCACGGATGATGCCCGATGTTTAAGTTTACCGTTGTAGCCTTTAGTAACGGCCCATAATGGTTTTCTTCTTTACGGAAAATCTCAGAAAGTTCTTGGCCGATCTTTCTGAAAATTTGTAAATATGTTCATTATAGGTCACAGGTGATGCCCGATGTTTACCACAGTAGCCTTTACTAACGGTTACACCAGCCCAAGACGGGTTTTCCTCTTTATGGAATATCTCACGCATATTCAGATAAACTGGGAGTAGGTTTATACGTTTTGCGTCTTGTTCTTTACACGATGGTTCGCTATCCATACACCCACTCATTTCTAATCCATCCAGTGTGGTAAACAGAACTTGGCATCTGTGTATTCCGTCGACATGAATCAAACAAAAATATCACGTGGGCAGTTTCTGTTGTAAAAGATGGGCTCTCTCTCTCTCTCTCTCTCTCTCTCTCTCTCTCTCTCTCTCTCTCTCTCTCTCTCTCTCTCTCTCTCTCTCTCTCTTTCCTTAAATCATCACTTGCAAAACTGATTTGGAGGAACACAACATAAAACCTGAAGCGAATTGATGGAGAGATCACGTAAATTTTGCAAGCTCATCAACATAGCTGCGAAATTCCCTTGAGGGAACGTGAATGTTTTCCCAAGAAAAGATCTTTCAGCTTTAAACGCTGGATTTACAAATGCCACAAGTGCAGGTTCATCATGTTGGATTTTTCTCCCCTGGGTGATTAATATAATTGTCCTGGATACATAAATCAAACGAAACAAAAGCGTACGCGCGCACGTGTGTTTGTATGCATGTGTGTGAGTGTGTGTGCGTGCGCGCGTACCTGTTTTTACTTAAAGATAGCCAGAAGACTGTTAGAGGGGGGGAGGATGGAGGGAGAGAAAGCGAGAGAGCGGGGGTGGAGGGAGGGAGGAGAGAGAGAGAGAGAGAGAGAGAGAGAGAGAGAGAGAGAGAGAGAGAGAGAGAGAGAAGGATAGGAGAGGGGAGGGTGGATGACAGAGAGAAGCGGGAGCTGGGGGACCAGGAGAGAACGAAACAGCGAGCGTACAGATGGAAGAAAAGAGGTAAGTCGATTGAGTACTAGAGAAATGAATTCATGCTGAACAAAGACGTCTAACTCAGGTGTTATTTCCAACGCACAAAAAAAAAACAGAACAAGCATGCGGGTGAAAAAAAAAAGGGGGGGGGGGGGAGAGAGAGAGAGAGAGAGAGAGAGAGAGAGAGAGAGAGAGAGGGAGGGAGGAGGAGAGAGAGGGAGACAGAGGGAGAAAGACAGAGAGAGTGGGAGAGAGAGAGGGAGACAGAGAAGCAGAGACAAAGAGAGAGAGAGAGAGAGAGAGAGAGAGAGAGAGAGAGAGAGAGAGAGAGAGAGAGAGAGAGGTTGTTGATCGACGGAAATAAAGAGACGGAAATTGCTACGCAAATTTATCGAAATGTGTCGGTAATAATTTTTATTTGTTTGCTTGCTTCTCCTAATTCCGAAGTGTATGCAATAAATCGGCATGAAACCTCGTGTTTCGCCAAAGCGGAAGTCGTCAACGCGCATGCTTGAATTAGCATGTCTGAATTGTTGATTGCAGCCCCAAACCGATTTTTTTTTTTATATCTCCTCCTTGGAGGGAAGGAGGGAGGGAGTGAGAGGAAGGGAGGGAGGGAGGGAGGGAGGGAGGGACAGAGAGAGAGAGAGAGAGAGAGAGAGAGAGAGAGAGAGAGACAGAGAGAGAGAGAGACAGAGAGAGAGAGAGTGCGCGTGCGTGCGTGCGTGCGTGTTTCATCTTCCTCATGTCTCTTATTGTTCATTATACCTATTCATTAATAAATTGTGCTATCCACACACACACACACACACACACACACACACACACACACACACCAAACAAACACACACACACACACACACACACACACACACACACACACACACACACACACACACACTCGCACATCCACACACGCGCGCACACACACACACACACACACACGAGAGAGAGAGAGAGAGAGAGAGAGAGAGAGAGAGAGAGAGAGAGAGAGAGGGGGGGGGATATGCGGGTGGGTGCGTGGGAGGAGCAGAGGGCTTCACTTCGCATGGATCCGAGCGTGAACCAGCATGGGAGGTAGCGCCTCTAAGGAAGGAGGACGTGGAAGCAAAGAAGCAGCAGCAGCAGCAGCAGCAGCAGCAGCAGTATCGATCCTGGCGCCAACCACATCCCTGATGACGAACCTTCCACTCTGACAAAAAGAGGGAAATGACGGGTACCGAGTTCTCTCTCTCTCTCTCTCTCTCTCTCTCTCTCTCTCTCTCTCTCTCCTCTCCTCTCTCTCTCTCTCTCCCCTCTCTCTCTCTCTCTCTCTCTCTCTCTCTCTCTCTCTCTCTCTCTCTCTCTCCCCCTCTCTCTCGGGCCTTGCGATGAGGGCGTGTGTGCACGTGCACCACCAACCAGCTGGTGTGTGGCATCATACTGTCAGACTTTGGGTGGTATTAATCGAACACCAGTTGTTTGCTCAGGAGGTGCCCAAGTCATGTGCCACTGGAGGTGGTTTGGGGGGGGGGGGGGGGGGGAGAAGGGGACAGGCGCACACAGAGAGGGAGAGCTGGGGGAGAGACAGACGGAGAGAGAGGGAGAGAGAGACGCTCTTGACGCTTTGATGTTTTATTATTGCCTTCAGCGAAGTTAGCCATAAAGGCAAGGGGGTTCCACACATAGTTTCAGAAATCGCATCATTCACAAATCATAACAAATAATAATCATGGTAGAAAATAATACAGTCAAAACAAATATTACAAAGTTTTTTGCGTATTAATGTTGCCGGGCATCTTATACACGTTCATAAGGAGTGACATAAAATTAAACACACACGTAGAATATACTATCCTCCCTTCCCTAACGCACCCCGCACCCCTCCATCCCCACCCCGTCCCCCTCTTCGCCGCCCCCCCCCTCCCCCCCCACTCTTGCCTTTTCCTATCCTGACCCACCAATCTCCTTCCTTTGACCCTCACTCTCTTATCCTCCCCTCAGTCCTAACTGACATCAAGCCACGCATACATGAGAACCAAAAAGAGCACACGCTCACTCATATACGCGTACGTCGCACAAACTCCGCTCTCCAAGCTTGTCCCCCCCCCCCCCCCCCCCCCCCCCTCATTCTCATCCCCCCCACACCCCTACATGTTTGTATGCGTGGCTGTGTGAGGAGAGAGAGAGAGTGAGGGAGAGAGAGGGAGAGAGAGGGAGAGAGGAGAGAGAGAGAGAGAGAGAGAGAGAGAGAGAGAGAGAGAGAGAGGGAGGGAGGGAGAGAGGGAGAGAGGGAGGGAGAGAGAGAGAGGAGAGAGAGAGAGAGAGAGAGAGAGAGAGAGAGAGAGAGAGAGAGAACCGTAACCGTGCAGTAGTAATCAAAGTAAGATTGTAGACTAAACAGTTGCAACAATTTTGCAGTAGATAAATGAAAAGAAAGGGGAAGCAACAGTACAGTGGTAATCAAAGTATGATTGTAGGCTAAACAGTTGCGACAATTTTGCTGTAGGCAAACTAGTAGCAGCATCCATAGCAGTCGCAGAAAACCCCCCTGCACTTGAACCAGAAACAATCACATTTACTGCTGTTACAACTTTTATCATTTTCAATCGCTTTTCTTTTTTTTAAAAAAAAAAAAAGATAAATAAATAAATAAAAAAAGTAATAAAAAAACGCAGCGCCCAAACTGGAAGTTACAAGGACAAGGGCCTGGAAGTATATATGGCGATGACGGATAAAAAAAATCAATAGAACAGCACAGCACACTAGGTAAGAGGGATCAAAATAGCTCGCGCAATTTCCACAAGAGGGCATTCTTCCCTTCACGAGAACGTGGGAGAAGAAGACATGATTGTCATGCAAAAACCATGCTGGGCCTCTTCAAGATGACACCTTAAAGAGATCGAAAGTGTGACAGAATATCAATGCAAGTGTTGGCTCTGATTTTATTATCCTCTGGAAGGGAAAGAAGTCAGTTCAGAACAACTGGCACGTATGGTGAAATATGACTGACGTTTCAGTAAACACTGAGGAACAGAAACAACGAATCCTTTCTCTATGCAAACAGAGGGTCTTCTTGTACGGTAACAGCAACGCTTTCCTGTGACAACTCGACGAAGAGATTCCAAACCTTATTCCGAATTTACCGTGCTATAAGGAACACAGAAAGCCCAGGTCTTCTAAGAAAACCCGCACTGCCAGTCCAACGGATAGCCTTCAACATTTTTCATCTGGTCTAAGGTTTTACGAAAAAAGATTTTCAATGAAATTTCCGGTGTGATTTTAGACGGTGTATTTCAAAAACTTGTGTGAATGAGTTTCTTTAAAAATTTGTTTTAATGACTTGTGCATAAGAGATGATTTCAACGCGGTGACAGCCCTGATATGGCCCTTTGC
>JADBJO010001770.1:0-30000 GCA_016801955.1 Conus betulinus | reverse complement strand
CACAGGTTTTATTATGTTAGCCTAGCCGACCACAAAGGGCATTTTTCAGGGGACATAAATCTACTGACATCCTAACGGCACGTAAGATGTGAGGCCGTGCTAATGGCGCCAGGTATTCACCTTAACTTTCACCACCCCCCCCCCCCAAGTTATGGAAATAGCAAAAAACAAATAAGCAAACAAACAAAATAATGAAAAAAAAAACCTTTTTTCAATGCCACACATTAAATGGACGAATACAAAGTGCAGACTCGACAGCTAGTTACTTCACTGGATAGTTTGTACAATCTCACTACTTAGTCACTAAATCACACACATGCACGCACGCACGCATGCACGCACGTACGCGCGTCACCCTTGTCCCACTTTATTGATGATTAATTAGGATCCATACCTGCCTGTAAATTTGTCACGTTAACTGTACATTAATATCCACAAACCACTGAAAAAAAATGGCTGCCAAAAACTAATGTGTGTCCACTCAACACTGAAATTTGTCAAACTTATTTGGCATGATAAAAAGTAGAGCAAAACAAAGCAGAACAAAAAGGAAAAAACAAAGCCCTAACCTATCCAGTAAGCCCTGAAAGATTGTTCCTAAACCGAATTGGCAAATGAAAAAAAAAAAAGAGAGAGAGAGAGAGAGAGAGAGAGAGAGAGAGGGAGAGAGAGAGAGAAGTGAAGGGGAATATGACGAAGGAGAGGGCCAGGAGGGAATGGTAAAAGAGACTGAGAAAAAAAGGGACGGAGGCGGCGAGTGAGAGTTTTTCTGATAAACATTGTAACAGGTGTGTTACAACTTTTTTCTTTCGAATTAAAAAAAAAAAAAAAAAAAAAATCTTTTTCAGAATGAAAGACATTCTAATTTCTTAAATGTCAGTACAATCAAAAGTTAATCTTGACAATTAACTGGTTTCAGAGAGAGAGAGAGAGAGAGAGAGAGAGAGAGAGAGAGAGAGAGAGAGAGAGAGAGAGAGAGAGAGAGAGAGAGAGAGAGAGAGAGAGAGAGGACTCTGTGTGTGTGTGTGTGTGTGTGTGTGTGTGTGTGTGTGTGTGTGTGTGTGTGCGCGCGCGTGGTGACTGTGCATGCGTGCGTGCGTGCGTGTCCCATGCAAGTGTGGTTATTCTCGCCTCCAGCCTTATCACCACTAGTTCACACCAAATCTAGTCCGTTAAAGTCGTTTCAGCACAATCGTCTCAGAAACAGAGAGGAAACTTCTTCCTTTCTAAGTCTGGTTACTGTTTCAATGATTTTAGATCGAGGTGACCAACACCAAAAGCCAATATTCACAATTCGTCTTGCCGGAACAACATCACAAACTGAACTATGAACCACATTAAAAACAAACAACGAGATCTCGGTTGTGAACACGCAAACACATGCGCGCGCACGAGTACACACACACACACACACACACACACACACACACACACACACACACACACACACACACACACACACACGTACACACACACACACGCGCGCACAGACACGCACAAACGCGCGCGCGCACGCACAAAACACGGGAGAGAAGAGATAATAATGGGGGGGGGGGGGGGGGAGAGAGAGAGAGAGAGAGAGAGAGAGAGAGAGAGAATACTTTTCTTTCACGGCGTCTTAAATCTGTTTTTCATTTCCTTTCGTGGCGCCTGAACTCAGTTTTTTACCCCCAGTTTTTTTCAATCAACGTACATGAATTGCTCAATAGCAGATGGGGTATTTCCATGTTTCCTTGTTAATCAATCAATCGTCGTCACCCTGTACCATACCCCGTTGCGTTCGAAATGCTCAAGCAAATAAAAGTCATACATTAAATCCTCAATATCCAAAGAAACAATCACCCACCCCAGTGTACAGCTGAGGGATAAAAAGAATTATAAAGACACTCCGCAAGACTATGTCTACAGTAAATTAGTGGTCTGAACACTTTTCACGTTCCCGGAGTGGGCAAATCACTGACCAAGACGTCAAGTCAAGCAATGCCATTTACGGCCAAGCCGACCACAGAGGCCACATCAGGTCTGCAAGCGAGTTCAAAACAGAACCACGCACAAAATGAAATCTATGATTCAAATTCAATACCAAGTTATGCCATGGAACTTAAAAGAAAAATGAAAACCAAATTTTACCATCAGTCACGTTTTAAAAGTCAGATCAAATTACCAGAAAACACACGAATTTCCTGTTAAAAAATCGAAACAATAACAAAAACATTTCAGATGGAACTTTTCCGTCAAAAATGTCGTCAAAACGTTCAATCAAAAATGTAAGAAAGAAAGAAAGAAAGAAAGAAAAGAAAGAAAAATTCTTTTACAATTCAAAACATTAACAAAATCACATCAGATGGAACTTCTCCGTCGAAAATGTCTTCAACTGTACAATCAGCAAAGAAAATATGTTTATGCCTTGATCATAACCATGTCAACACTCGAAAAACAAGACACGTAATGCCGATTGGTTTCTCGCACGTGATTCACAATGAAACCTCTGGGCCCTTTGAAAGTAAACAACGTGTGAACAGTATGTTACCCGCACAACTTCCTTATGGTTTCCGGAGACAGACAGACACTGATGGACACTAATACGGATTGGACATATCTTGTCACTGTTTCTTTACGTGTTCAGTTCCTCTTGCCAGGTCTTTGACCTGTCTTCAGAAGTCCGAGAATAGAATGATCAATTTGTAAGAGCTGACATTCTCAACACCACACGACAGCTCTATCGATCTCAAAACATCGAAAACTAGATCAGCAGTCTTAAAGTTCAGTAAAAGTAATCCATCTCCCCTCCCCGCGCCACTCCCCCCCCCCCCCCTCTCTCTCTCTAAAAAAAAAAAAAAGTCGTGGGTGTGTGACAGGAATAAACACGGCGGATGCTGTGGAAACACCGAAGAGATCAAAGCCGAAGAAAAAAAAAGCTGGCCTGGCGAGAGGGAAGCTAGCACGACGTGAGAGAGATCGACGGACACACAGGAACAAGACAAGAGAAAAGACACAAAGCGTAAACAGCGCAATTCCGAGGAGAGCAGAAGGTACCGTGAGAGACAGAGACAGAACGACCCTGGAAGATATCGGGGGTAAAAGAAAGAGAGAGAGAGAGAGAGAGAGAGAGAGAGAGAGAGAGAGAGAGAGAGAGAGAGAGAGAGAGAGAAGTACACAGAAATCCATAAAGAAAATGCCTGGGGAACCTAACTAGAGAGACCATCAAGAACACAGGCATCAGTACAGAAGCAATCCATTACCAAAGATGTGCTAGAAAGAAATCTTAACAGACAGGAGACAGAACGACAAGATAAGAGGAGTCCATACATGAATAATCCATTCCAGAGGACGTGTTTGGAAGAGCTATGATCAAACGCAAAACGATTTTAGTCCATTTTTGAGGTCAACACAAAATCACGCGCGACTCGACAGGCTGGACAATGAAACAAACAATAGCAACGCCTCTTATAGTTCAGCAAAAACATCAGTGTGTTCGATACCTGTCAGAAACGTCAACGAAAAGGAAACAAATGATTACAGAAAATGACTGCCACAAATTACCTCCCCCCCACCTTCCCTCAAATGAAACTGGAGGGGGAAAACACTCGACAACCACACCCTCGTAAATTCGGCTCAGTCACCTACGAATTATAGAACTGAACTCATTCCCACACAGAAAGCGATCAAGTTTACAAAGACAGTTCTAGAAATATCAGTGAAATAAATCATTCGAGGATGACACCGTTCGACAGTTACATTTGGACGAAAGCTCGTTCACCTAGATGGCTTACCTGAGACCTCCACCACCGCTGTGAACCAAACCACTCCTTGCCAGATCCCCGGATAGACAGACAGACCTTCACGGCGCCTCCCTCCCACACACTGCTGCTAATAGACTGACGAGCTCTGAGAGGCCAGAGGACGCTGAATGACGCCAACGGCTACCAGTGTTCTGCGACAGTCCCCCCCCCCCCCCCTCCCCTCCCCAACAGAAATAACTGGCCCACTTCTTGGATGACGTCAAAGCAGACAGGCAGGCCCAGCTCTGCCACGCTGGCACCAGTAGCAAGCTAGCAGCAGCAGCAGTGATCAACGACTTGCCATCTCTCTCTCTCTCTCTCTCTCTCTCTCTCTCTCCGCTGTATTGTCTTGGGTATTGACGCCCGCGTGTTCCATCGTCTCTTGGCAGCATGGACGCTGGAAGCTGGCGCACGAGCGTGATGTCGCTAACTTGTGGCTTGTTCCTAAACGTAGCATAAACAGCACAATCTGAGTTGACTAACACCAGACAGAGTATGTATCATTTATATCCTAAGCGATTGAGAATCGCAGAAAAGGAACCTGCTGGCTTTAAGCCATCAAGGATAAGTTGTTCACAGGCCAAAGTGTGTGCTGGAGTGATAATAAGTGGACGGTCGTTCTTGGATTTGTCAGTCTTGCTGCAAGTATCTGAGTAGCGCGGTCGCGGGGAACGAGCCGAAAGAGTTGTGAGCTTTTTTTTGTCCTCTTCAGAGGCTTGTTTCACTTCCCCTGGCCAATCGAAATACGGTCTGTCTGTTAAACGGTGTAGATGTGGGCACACTGTGTGCTTTAGCACACAGACAGACAGACAGACAGACAGACACACACCATCACCACCACACCACCACAAACAACAACAACAACGACGACGACGACGACACCGGTGAATTACTTTTTTTTTTTTTCCCAACCTTTGGTATGTCATCAATCTTTAAGAAATATTCTCTCGTTAAATGCCAACAGTTTCTGTTAGGGACACTACATATGTCACTATAATTAATCAAACAAACAAAAACAAAGTTCAACGATCGTCTATAAATATAACTTATTCTAACCTTAGATAGGCCCTCACTCTGTTCACAACGCAAATCGAAACACGTTCTTTCCATTAACGCTGACAAGTTTCCTTATGGACCCCATACACACACGGTGTACTCCAATCGCACAGGGAAGGAGCGTGGCCTTTGTTCAAACCGTATCGCGCAGTAAGCGCCCTTTGCAGTCCGCAGGAATGCCGGGAAATCGATTCACGTCGGGCGAATGGACTACAATATGAAAGTTTCAAAAACCCAGAAAAACGAAGACGCAACACAAAAGAGTGCTGGTTAGTTTATCGGAGATTCCAACGGAAGGAACTATGAACTCCGCCAAAAGTGGTCATAACTTCGTTCTGAGAAAGATTCGGGGCCAGAATGAGATGAGTTTGAAATCGTCTTGTCTGGAGTGTACTTGCCTGATGTACTTGGCCCCGATTGCTCTGACAAAATAATCTCAAATACTGCCTCAGATACAACATGTTAATTACTTAAGAGGACAATTAAAAGAATCAATCTCAAAATATCTAACAACTTGCTTCTAATTCCTCGAACAAAACCAGAAGTCGCATAAAATATGTCACGAGTTTGAAAACCCCAACGAAAACGAGCAACACAGAAAAACTCCACATTTTTGATTGCACAAACTCTGAAATGAAAGATGTGGTGTAAGTTTGATCTATTGTTTTCCTACATCTTTTATGGCGCATGGTGCTAGGATGCTACCATGGGAGATACGATACTCATGTGAAGCTGTGTGACATGGACTGGGCAACTGACTTTGAACTGGGAGTGTCTTGCGCTTTCCTCGTTCAATTGCTACGAGCTGCATACTCATTTTTGTTCCTCTGCAGACATTCATGCGGCTGTCTTTGGGAAAACGGATAGATGGCAAGTGTCTTTTCTTTCTTTTCAATTTTTTTTTTGTAAACTATTATCGTGATCCCAGATATATACGCACGCGCACGCCCCCCCCCCCCCCCCCCCCCCCCCCCAAACCCGGTTACACAATACAAACAGCACAGTGCCCAGGTTCATGCCTTTGCTTTATCACAGCTAATCTTTGTTTCGTATGGGAAACGTCCTCAACAATTGACAGTTAACAAGTCAACGGTTATAATAACGTAAAAATAGCGCTGTGTGTGTGTGTGTGTGTGTGTGTGTGTGTGTGTGTGTGTGTGTGTGTGTGCGCGCGCGCGCGCACATAACTATAAAAACGGAACGGAAGTACAAGGTTAGGATGCGGGAAGAAGGCTGTAAACAAGAAGGCGCTAGAGGGTAAATATCATATAAAGGAAGCCGAACCGTAAATGTCTGTCTGTTTGTCTGTCTACGACAAAAAGATAAAAACTGCTCCTCTCACGTCGAACCAGCATAAGACAAGTTTCCACGATGTCTTTCTAAGAAATTGATACACGCCTACATCTGTTTCTTGACACCGCCCTCAAAAATGCAGCCGCCCCCCTGTTGAACTTAAAGCAGACGAGGCTTAATCCTGCGAGATTTGAGGGAAGACAGAAGACATGAGGGGGAAAAATCGAAAGACAATGAAAAAGATGAAGAATGCATTGGAAAAAAAAAAAATCGTAAAAGATTCCTTGATGAATGGATTGTGTCCCAGTTTTGTTCAGAACTCCTATGTACCCTAAAATCCCCCTCCGCCTCTCGACTAAAAGTGAAGTATCCCCCTTTCCAATTCCTAGCTTCTATTTACTTCGAAAGAACTAGTCTGACCCGTGCTTTAAACGCCTCTGCGCCGGTGTTCTCTGTGTTACAGCTGCCATCTTTCGTTCTTGCTGCACTCCCAACATTAAAACCATTGTTTAGTGTCTTTTTTGTTTTGTTTTAACTAACATAAAAGTACATTTCAAAAGGAATCGATTTTGTTGTAGATATATACCTGGCTCTTGTACAGAGGTTAACTACAGTATATTTGCAGAAAACGAAGTTCAAAGTTTTAACTGCTCCATGTACTTCGTATGCACGAGTGAATACGCATGATCATGTGTATCCGCCTACGTAACTGCAAACATGGTATGAATGTATGCGTGTGTGTGTGCGCGTGCGTGCCTGCGCGCGCGCGTGTACAGGAGCATGAGTGGGTGGAAGATAGGCACGCTCAGCCAACCTATAATTCAACACACACATAGACACACACACAAGTACACAGACACACACACACACACACACACACACACGCGCGCGCGCGCGCGCGCACGCACACACACAAACAAGTCCACATTTATGCGACATATTAAAAAAAAAAAAAAAAAAAAATCACACGAATTCCCTCCCCCTCCCCCTATATTTCAATCTTCCGTCCACCTCCTTCCCATTCCATTCCACTTAATCCTTTTTTTTTTATTGTCTTTTCAAATATTCATTCATTCACACACTCAGTTGTCGTTCGTACATGTATTATTGTTTTCTTCATCTGCTTCATCACCATTTGTTTCAACAGGCGCGATGATGCACTAGATCTCCACCCTGGAGGTCAGTACGTGACTGGAATACCGGTGGCACATGCAGGGCACATCAGAAGGTGGATGTTTGCCCCGCGTCCAATAATCATCTAACAGATGATCTGCCGGGGCCACCGCTTCCTGTCTGCTCTGTACATATGCTGAAGCATGCGGGATGAAGATCCCATAAATCACATCCATGACAGTTTTGTTGTTGTTGTTGTTGTTGTTGTTTAAAATCCGAAAACTGGGAATGGTTACCCAAAAAAAACATGCAAACAGACAGACAGACATACAAAAAAGAACCGGTCATGCATGGTGAAAGCCTTTTCAATAGGTGCTGCTACAACTGAACGCGAAAGTAGCAGCAGCCATAAACGCAACAGAGGATGTTTTAATAATTATCATTCACTGACTTGTCCACTCTCTGCACACCTGTATCAGTCGCTGTAAGACTGAGTTTCAAATCAGACACGGGGACAAACGAACAGTAGCAGATGTATCAAGCGCAAGGCGAGGGCTCATTGACGACTGCAAAGCAAGAAAACCGCGTCACTATCGTCTGAAACAGAAAATTGTTAGGCTTGGTACTGAAAATGTTATGATAGGCGAGGTTTAAATCTTTGTCCTTGACCCGTCGAGAGATCATCACAGTTATAAACTAGTGTGGCTGTATATCCTCTTGCATGTATATGCAATACATATTCTCTTGCAAAACAGGCTGCTGAAAACACGATCGGAGACCTGGATGATATTTAAAGGGAACTAAATCCGGAGTGTCGCAGTTTTACGTGGAGCAGAACTCATCCATTTCAACAGGCCAGGCTAGATTTCTTTTTTTATTTCTTCATTTTTTTTTTTATTGGACAGTTGTTTCTTACATTGATGATGTTGACATTAAGTCTGCTTACAGAACAGATCATTCTACTGTGTTAATGAAACTAAAATTTAATGAAAAAATAAAACGCAGTATTTACTTTTTTAACTCATCCTTTTTGGAAGGATAAGACATATTTAGATGAGAATAAGTACTGTAACTAAAAACACTGAACAAGTACACACTTTAAATACAACAGGTACTAATAAAACACATGAAAATGTGCAATTCGCAATTTCCGATGACCTCTTTCCCGATTTTCAGTTCATGAAAATAAGATGGATAACTATTCCATACGCTGCTGCGAAAAGAAGAGGGGAAAAAAAAATCAGAACAAGACATTAGCACTTTAGAAGAAAAAAAAAAAAAAAGGGAGACGAAAAATGAAAGCTGATACCAAGTTCCTTAACAAGAAAAAAAAAAAGAGAGAAGAATTTATTAATATCAGAAACAAAGGAATGAAGTTTTGTTAGATCACCAACTGCATGGACAGCAGATGGAGAGAAAAAGACAGCGGATAAAGCATTATTTTAGATAATAACATGGCCATAATCTGTGACATAAAAGATTTAGTATAGGATATCCCAAGTTTAAATGAAACAGAAGCAGCCGAATCAGAAGGTCTAATATACAGAACAAGAAGCGACATCTTTCAAGAAACAATGAAAATGAATAAAGCTCCGTTCTGTTGGCTTTGCGGCTGATTCTTTCAAATCTCTTGGGAACAGATTGGTATATTTCTCATCAAAGCATTAAACACGAGTTTCAAAAAAGAACTATCGTGTGTACAAAGAGGGGGAATCAGTGCAGGTATTCAAAAAGGCGATAACCTTGGGAGTGCATAAAAAAGGAGACGCATTTCGGTCGATATGATAGGATCTTCTTGCATTGCAAATAGAATAAAACGTGTGTTGCTTAAGATGATAAATGATCAGACTGGATTTATCAGACACAGATGCGTCGACGAAAAAATACGATTGATATTTGATACTATCTCGTATTTAGATGAGAATAATCTGCCTGGCTTGCTATCAAACACACGACATTGGGGAAAAAACAAACAAACAAAAACAAAAACAAAACCCACTGGTGATTCCATCATCTGTGAATTTACGTCTCAAGTCCAAAATGCGTTTGGTTTGCAAAAAGGTATTTGTAGATGGGACAGCAAATTCTACATTTAAAAAATGTCTTGCGTCATTGTTAACGGACAGGTTTCAAAGTGGTTCGATACTTAAAACAAAAAAAAAAAAAACAAAAACAAAAAAAAAAAAAAAAAAGAAAAAAAAAAAGGAAAGAAAAAAAGGCTGCTGAAAAGGAAACGTAACTTCACCATATTTGAAAGTGATTTGTGTCGAAATATAAGGCAATATAAGATCAGGGAAAATCGAGATATTCGGGGATGTAAAATGAACATAACTGAATAAACAGAACTGAATATAAACTGTCTCCGCATATTGTTGACACAGTTCTTACTTGCAAAGGAAAAAAACATGTTTGAAACTTCTTGCCGATGACATTCTGTGAGGCTCATGTATGCTGTTGACGGTTTTCCTCTTTTTCTTTTTGAATATTGTTTGTGGAAGACGATGTACTATGTGGGCAATAACATATCTTCACTTGCTGTCACTCAATCTATTCTGTCTTTCTGTTTGTTTGCCAGTCTCTCTGTCCATATATTTGTCGCTCCTCTTCCTATTTGTGTGTCCTTACATATCGCTCTTTCTACCTCGATCCTTCACCCCTGAAACAAACAAACAAACAAAAACAAAACAAAACAAAAAAACATGGACAGATTACATACGAGCAGCAGTACTAGAATACTGCTATATATGCTGCTTTTTCAAATAAATGCCTAAACTACAATGCAATATACTTTGCCATGTATGTCACAAGTGACCATGCTTTATACACATGCGACGCTAAGGTTACATCCTCCTTTCTGTGTATGTTGTTTGTTTGCTTTATACCTGATTTCTGACTATTGCTGTTGCTGTAAGCGACTATTTACGATGCCATACTTAAGTTACATCATTCTTGTCTATTTTGTTAACTTGCTTTATACCTATTTCTGGTTTTTACTGTTGCTACTGTTGTTCCAACATCAGCATATTAATGCCAACACATCATTTCACCTGTTACAATGAACATCATCCACAGCATTGTTTTACTTTTTCAACAACACTATTTGTACGAACCTCCCAACCTCCCACACCCACCCCCTACCTCATAGTGGATGGAGAGATATGAGCTCTCCTTCTTCTGCCCCCCCCCCCCCCCCCCCCCCCACACACACCCATTACCCCCCCCCCCCCCTTCCCCCCACCCCACCCCCAATTATACATTATCACCCATTAATCTTCCATCCCCTTCCCTCCCTCCCTATTAACATTACCCACACACCTTTCACAATTACCCACGCATAACTACTACCACCTCCTTCATCACCCAGCGAAATCATTTATCTATCTTACTCAAATTTTTTTTAATTACAGATACCCTCATTTTATTCTTCTACTTATTTATAAAAATTGCTAGCACTATCACTATTATCATTACTATCCCTTATATATATATATATATATATATATATATATATATATATATATATATATATATAACCACCCCCCCCCCCCCCCTCCCTCTTAGCGTTATTATGAATCCATCTTAACCACAACCGTCACATATATTACACCACCCCACTAAACTAGCTACACAACCCCATCGCCTCACTCCTCCCCTCCCTCCACGCACACAACCCTCCTTTTCCCTCTCCCATAATCTCCTCTGTCGTTTCTGTCTGGCAGCCATTTTTCCTACCATATGGACAACAGATAAGTCTGTCTTCGTTCTCTGTTTGTACTGTCCTAAATGTTAAAATGTGATGGGTTTTTTTTTTTTGCCTGAAGAAGAAGACCCAAGAGGTCGAAATGAATCGTGTCTTGTCTTTTCTTTGTTTGTCAATATCCTTGGCGGTAACAAGCCCCCCTCTCTTTCTAAATTTTGCTTCGTTCTCCACCATCAGTAACTCCATTTTGAAAAAAAAATGCATTACTATTACACACAACAAGCAAACAGACATGAAAAAAAAATTATATCAGTATGGACACAAACACCAAACATCATATGATCGATCCCTGCTGTACTTATGTATGCTTTAATGAAAGTGGATAACCTGGAATTTCTGACCTAGTGATCTCAGCTGTGTTCGTCGAGATCACATGGAAAGGTGTATGCATTTATTCGATTTACTAAAGATGTTCTTCCTCTGATGCCCGCCATTTTAGACCAGTCTTATCAAGATCGACTGATCTTGTGAAGCGAACAACATTGATTTTTCTTCATCTCCATCATTACGCAGCCCCCTCCCCCCCTCCCCTCCCACCATTTCCTTCTCGGTCCATCCCATCCTGCAGCACTGATCAGTCTCTTGGGCAACAATCAGTTACTCGCTCTCTTTTTCGCTTTAAACATGTTACCTCGCCATCCGATTGGCACCAGTCTCTCTCTCTCTCTCTCTCTCTCTCTCTCTCTCTCTCTCTCCACTCCCATAACATTTTTTTTTCGTTTCTGTATAATGGCCCATGGCTTATATACAATAGACACTCGGACTCCACTCGATTCTGTTTGTCTGTCTGTCTCTCCCTCCCTCCCCCCTCCTCTCTCTCTCTCTCTTTCAGTTTGTTATTTTCTCGCCCTCCAACGGCATCAAGGACACTGTTATTCGCTCTTTTTCTCCTTCTCAATTTGCTGTCTTCCACTCCAATGGCACCAGTCTGTTTGTTGGGCAACACTCCTCCACTGTCCACTCCACGGTTTTCCAGCTTGTTCTCAAATACCATCTACCCGGTTCTCTCTCTCTCTCTCTCTCTAGGCTCTATCTTAGGCACTATCCGTTCTTCTTCTTCTTCTTCTTTTCTCTCTTCTCTTCTCTTCTCTAATCTTCTCTCTCTCTCTCTCTCTCTCTCTCTCTATCTCTCTCTCTCTTTATGGCTCTCTCTCTCGGAGTCAGAACATCGCTCACACAGCGACAAGACGCGTTTTGGGACAGCTCTCAAAATCAGCAATAATTTTGCCAAATTAACTTTAATTTCTCAACATGGGATGTTCGATTCAATGTTATCGGATGGCAATAGGTATGTTCCTAATGATTCTGTTTAAAATTTTTTATCAAAGAAAGCTTTCATCGCCGCAAATCGAGTGAACGGACTTCGAATGCGCAACTTCTCTGCGAAACTGGCCATGGCTACACTACTGCTCTTGTTACTTTTGGCCGGAGTCGAACCCAACCCTGGACCGTCATTTCAAAAACAGGAGGAACACTGTGACGGGAGGAACATCCAGGGTGACGACACAGTAACGTGCAGCAGCAATTTGATCGCCTCTTCAGTGCCATCAACAACTTTTCTCGTACCGTGTCACAATTGACAAGTAAGATTTCCAGTTTTGAACAGATGCAACAAGATGTGAAAGCACACCTCGACAAATGTCTTGATGACATGAGGAAATCTATGACCAGCAAGCTGACTGAAATAGAAGAGAACCAAAATGTGCTACGTCTGGACATTGATGCTATGGAAGATGAGTGTTATCAATTTAAAATCGTATGTGTCCCGCCTGGAGGGAAAAACAGAGAAAAATTGGAAAAACAGCAGAAGAGACGATAGTCGACCAATATAGACGTTATAATCTCCTTTTCTTTGGCCTCTCGTGCAGGGGTGACACATGGGAGTCATGTGAATCGAAGGTGAGAGACTTGATTTAGTATGACATGAAAGTGAGAGAGCCAATGAACATAGAGCAAACACGTCTTGTGGGGTCTGCCATTCTGGTACGATTCCAGTCTTTGAAACAACGAGACAAGGTCCTCAGCCAGGTCCGAGTACTCAGAGACACCCAGTCACCTGTGTATGTACGGGAGGACTTTTCTCACTGTACGACAGAAGCGCTCCGGTTTGGCACCCCTGATGAACCAAATGCGAGATGACGGGTTAAGAGCCAGACTACGCAACGACAAGCTTGTGACGGACAGGGGCACCTATATCTTCGACCTCAAGAAACAGGAATACGAAAAGCTGGAGAGGAGGCCGACACAGTCACGACACAACCGAGGACTTGGCAGACGGACAGCGGTACGAGACATCAACGTGGGGACACAACCTACGTAAACACATCCCGACAGCTACAACCGAGGTCAGAGGGTCCTCCACAGGCAGTGTCTTCTCGCCGTGAATTGGATCACCCATCGGTTAACTCGTCCAATCCAAAACACCCCCGGGCATACAGCAAACACAACAGTCACGAACATCACATCAGTCAGCACAGTCATATTGCTTACTGTCAAGCATACAGACAAACACAAACACACGATCAACGCATTAGTCAGCATAGTAATACAGCTTATAAACAAGCACGTCACACAACTGCCTGTACTAACAACGACGACAACACGTCTTCAAACTGACAGACATCCAAAGCACACAAACACTGACAGTGCGCAGATAGTTCGAGGCTTTGGTCGTGGTAGAGGACGGAGTTTAGTTTATCCAGCCCACCAACCATCAACACACCCGCGCCAGAAAGCAGCAGCAGTGATAAACCAGGTGGACTCTCCTCCTCCTTCTGATGAGGACGACATGGTCAGTATAGGACAGAACAGTGATGTGGATGAAATACAGCACAGAACTGACCTGGCCAGTGACGAGTGGAAATGACGAGGAGGCCTGCCCACAGGAACAGCTCAGGTACCGTTAAAGATACTAAATTTGAATGTGGCTGGATTAGTTCCTAAACTGGAAATCAGTGACTTTATCGGTTATCTAAATACTTTTGACTTATTGTGTTTGACTGAAACATACATATACACAGGTTTTGAATTCCATGTGCTTAAAGATTTCAAAGCGTTCACTTCTCCAGCCAAAAAGTTGACAAAACAAGGAAAAACGAAGTGGAGGAGTTGTTGTCCTCGTCAAAACATTGTCTTGCTAAGTATGTCAAACAGATTAACGTCAGGTACTCTAATTTCGTGGTCTCCAAATTTCTAAAGACTTATTTAAACTAGATAAATGTATTATATGTCTGTTCGTTTATGTTCCACCTCGTGACTCTCCTGTGTATGATCAATCCTGTGATGGAATCGGAATAGACATCATTGAGCACTGTGTTGCTGATTTATTCTGTACCAGAAATGATTTTTTATATCTTCATGGCTGGTGACTTTAATGCCCGTACAGGCCAGGAAAAATGGCAAGAATGTGAAAAAACTGTTTACATCATAGTGATGAAGAAGACAGTATCTTTCCACGATCATCCCAAGACGTAGTGTTCAATGGATTAGGGAACCATTTATTATTATTATGTGATGTTCTGAAGTGTTCTATTCTAAACGGACTGAAAGAATATGGATTCGACGACTGTGTGACTTATATTTCCAAAACCGGTTCAAGTACAGTGGACTATTTTTCATTCTGTCAAATGAATTGATTCGTGAAGATTTTTTTGTCTGACTTTACTGTTGACACCAAGTGTATCGAATCAGACCATTTACCAGTAACCCTAACGCTCAAATATAGCTCTTGCAAAACTGATAACAGCATGATGAGACAAAAAAAAACCACGATGGATGGATAAGATGATATGGGAAGACGAAAAAGGTTAGTGTATTTTCAGATTCATTACAAACTCCTCAGTCTGAAGAGACAAAATGAAAAGAGCACAAGCGTTAATACACTTAGACATAAACATGGCATTACATGAATTCGTTGACTGCATACTACTGAAATCTAGTCAATGTATGATAAAGAAAGTTAAAACTGATAACAACAAAAGGGGAGGCTCGCTGGTTTGATAAAAGAATGTTATAACAATAAGAGAAAAGGCGAAAGCAAAAAAAAATACGTCGATTTAAAAAGAACTAAATCAATACCAGATCAACAAAGTGCTGTTAGAGCCAGAAGCGATTACCACAAAATATTAAGAGAAAAAACGAGTAAGTTTTAAATCCCCTACTACAAAATACTTGACAGACAACTTAACAAATGCTAAAGACTTCTGGAGAAAAGTTAACGTAAATCTTGGTCTCGGTAAGAAAAGGCAGTCAAGTAACAAAATCACAAAGAATGAATGGCTTGAATATTTTTAAGAAGGTTTTTTTTGCTGAGAATATAGAGGAGAGGGAAGAATTTTCCAGCTGACACCCTTCCTTCCATCGATGAAAACTTGACCATCCCATCACTCGAGAAGAAGTCCTAACAGCAATAAAGGGCCTTAAGAAAGGGAAAGCATGTGGTTTTGACAATGTACATGCAGAAATGCTGAAACCGGCAGACGCATCAGTAATAAATTTTTCTAACAGAATATTTCAATGAATTTTTTTTTAAGGGATTGTACCCACAAACGTGGGCAAATGCTATTGTCGTTCCAATTCATAAAAAAGGCGATATGGAAACGAACGAACGGACAATTACAGAGGTGTATCACTGCTTAGTATTGTTGGTAAATGTTATACTGCTATTTTAAACAAAACGATTGTATGAATGGCTGGAAGATAATAGTAAGATATCGAGAATCAAGCTGGTTTTCAGACGTGGGTATTCCACAACAGATCACATTTTTACACTGTATGCAACATTCAAAAATGCTTGTCTAAAAAAAGGGAGGAAAAAACTTTATGTGGCGTTTGTTGACCTATGAAAAGCATTTGAATCTGTCAAACAAAAGTATCATGTTGAAAGCTCTATACAAAGTGGGGATATCTTCTGTATTTCTGAATGCTATCCAGGCAATTTACAAAGAGGTGATGTCATGTGTAAAAAAGTTGGTAGTGA
Source organism: Conus betulinus (assembly GCA_016801955.1). NCBI lineage: Eukaryota > Metazoa > Mollusca > Gastropoda > Neogastropoda > Conidae > Conus > Conus betulinus. The sequence continues at coordinate 14,018 of JADBJO010001770.1, read as the reverse complement.
ACTCACAGATCTTTTCGTTGTCCACAAGGTCTGCGTCAGGGTTGTGTCTTAAGTCCTACCTTATTTTCTATAATAATAAATGAATTGTCTACTTGTTTAGAAACTCATGGAAAACATGGTATCCAGCTTTTACCAGATCTAGCCGAGTTATTTATTCTTCTCTTTGCAGACGACTTTAGCCCTATTGTCATGTTCCCCGCATGGTCTCCATGGTCTCCAAACGCAGCTTGATTGTGTCCTGAAAACGTGTCATGATCTGAGTCTTAAGGTAAATAGAGACAAGACAAAGATTATGGTGTTTTTAGAAAAGGAGGGTATCTGAGCAGGTATGAGAAGTGGTTTATGAACGGTGTTCCTTTGGAAGTCGTAAACAGATATGTTTATTTATTTAGGTTTCACTTCACTACGTCTATGAGTTCCTATGAAAAGCGCCAGTCGATTAGCTACAAAAGGGAAAAAAGCGCTGTTTGACGTATTTAGAATATATAATCAGCTAAATAATATGTCCAGGAAAAAACTTTTTTCAAACTCTTTTTGATGTCAAAATCCAACCAATACTTCTGTACTCTTCTGAAGTTTGGGCATTATAACGGAAAACAATCTGTGGAGAATATATATACATTTATTCGCTCGCAAAAAATTTCTGAATGTATCTAGTCGTACTCCAAACAAAATCTATGGCGATCTCGGAAGATATCCGTTGCAAATCAACTGTTGTGTACGTGCTGTTAAATACTGGTTTCGTTTATTGAAAATGGAAGAGGCACGCCTGCCAAAAACAAGCATATCAGATGCTGATGAATTTAGACAATGCAGGTAAAACAAACTGGGTGTCCAAACTGAGATGCATCCTACAAAAGCAAGGATTCAGCTTTGTCTGGTTAGCCCAAGTGTAGGTAATGAGACATGCTTCTTGTCATTGTTCAAACAAAGACTTAAAGACACATTCTGTCAAGAATGGACGTCAAAACATAATAAATGAAGTAACAGATTCAATCTATATTCACTCTTCAAGTCTTCAATTATTCCTGAAAACATACATAGATTGTGTGCAACAAAAATGCTTCAGAGACGCCCTTATCAGAGTCCGGTTTGGAATAAGTGAGCTTAGAATTCATAAAAATCTTTATGTTTCTGGGGATATAAACGTTGACGATAGTTGTCCTTTTTGTCCAGAATTAGAAGAAACGGAATTACATATGTGTTTTAATTGTGAAGCATATGCAGCATTAAGGCCAAATATCATGAAAAAACGTCCCCACGTTTTTTCAAAGAGCCAAATTTGTAAGCATGATGGCTAGTCAAGATGGTCCGACAATAAGAAAACTTGCATAGTTTTTCTTTTAAAGCATTTAGATTACGAGAGCGCAAACTCACTGTTGCAACTATTTTGAGATAGTGCAAATTCGACACATCCTTCTGTTAATTTGTATGAAAGTCTGTATACGTACATTTTCCCCCCGCATTGATTGATGTTTCTGTACTCCATGAAAATGGGCAGAGGCCTAAAAACTCATTAAATTTTCTATTTTCATTTCATTTCATTTCTTCTGAAAAGAAAGCAAAAACGAAAGTCATCTGACATTTCTAAAACAAAAAAAAACTCAAAAAAAAAACTCAAAGTAGAGAGAGAGAGACTTTGGAGGGGGGAAGGACGAGGGAGAGTGGAGAGAGAAGAGAGAGAGAGAGTTGGGGAGGAGAGAGAGAGAGGGAGTGGAGAGTAGAGAGGAGAGAGAGAGGGGGGGGGGGTGGAGGTCTGTTTCACATTGCTTAGAGCGCAAGCAGTCACTGGGTCAGAATCGATTCCACATATGCATGTCAAAACAAACAAAAGGTACAATCCAAAAAACTGGCATCAACGCCATCAATATAAAAATAATAAAAAAAAACAAACAAACAACCACAAACCATGGAGAGGAGAGAGAGAGAGCGAGAGAGAGAAGAGAGCGAGAGAGAGAGAGAGAGAGCTCAGGAAACTCAGATGGTTTACTTTGCAATAATAAAAAGGCCCATTGCCCCTTAAAGGGGGGGGTGGTATATGGAGAAAACAATGAATTGTATCCAACATATGAATGAAATTTTACATAAAACATCCCAAAGACTGGATGAAATTTCTGACGTTTCACGAAATCATAAACTGATCGAATTTGAAATGCCTTGAACAAGCAAATTCAGAGATTTTTCTTTCCTACACTTTCATTCTTGATGAGATAGATGCCATAAGCAGACTAAAGCAAATGCTTAACCGAATTGCAGTTGACAGGGGTCCCTGGAAAACGTAACCGGTATAAACTGCGCCTCTTAGACTGCCGTCTTAACTAGCTACTTGCAGCTAGCATAAAAACAAAATGCTGCAGTTCGTCTTTCTTTTCCGTCATTACAAAGTGACAAGTCAGGATCCATTCCAGTATGTTTACAGTAGCGATACGGCTAGTTGTGTTGTGTAATGTCTGAAAATTCCAAGTCGAAAATTTGGTCATGATTTATCACTACAAGTGTTTTGTGTTAAATCCATTTGCAGATAAAGTTTAACATCGTGAACTGTACACCAAAAATGTCCAATACATAGTCTAAATCTATCGCTATTTTTGACACGTGAGCGTACCCAATTCTTCTAGGCCCACGCATTCCTCTTGCCACCTGAACGCATCAATTCTTCTTTAAATTCACAAAGAAATAATCTATCATTTTGCACGCACTTCGTTCATCCCAACCTAACCAAAATCCAAATTTATATTACATTGACTACGGGATATTTGACACCCCAGTTTCTTTTACTTCTTACATCTAGGTCGTATATAACATCACATAGGTTTTTCTTCCCGTGGTAAATCTTCATAATCATTCATTTTAGTTAATTTCAAACCAGTATCGAATAAAGCTATTATACAGATATTTAAATAAATAGGATTATCTATTGGTCTCTTCCATATACAAGGTCATTGGGTGTTTCGCATTTCGACTCCTAAAAAATTCTTTAAGGCAAAAAGATGTACTTTTTCTTTTCGCAATGGCAGGCTGGCTGCAACGTCTAGTCCCCAATGTTCTGCACCGTACTGAGCAATGAGTTGAGTTGAAACTGGGAATCAAATAACTTCAACAAAACAAATCTACCACTAGAATTCTTCAAAACATGAAAAATTTTCTCAAAAATACAAAGCAGAGCTTTCGGCTTTCTTTGCTTTACTTACCAGGTCATTGCATGCTAATGTGAAGCCCGAGTTTTGTTGAAAACAATATACCCAAGTATTTATAAGCATTTGACCACAGGCATCACAGCATGGTTATACGTCCCAATGCTCTCTTGCTGCTAAATAACCACCTTTTCTGAACACAATTATATATGCTTTTACTTAAATTCACTTCCAAATCAAGAGAAAAAGCTGCGCGTTGCAGACTATTTAAACTGTGTTTACAAACCAATTATATTGTCTCTGATAACAGTACAACACGATCTGCCAGCAGTAAGATAAAGAGCTCAAAATAGTCGACTGTAAGCATTGCACCATGCTTACCATTTCTAATTTACTTCTATGGCAAGTTCATTAATAAACAAAGAAAATAAAAACCAGACTGAAGGCACCTTGCAACACGCACCATGGCTTAACACCATAAGTGCACACACCGTATAATAAATCGTTAATTTATTAACACACCGTACCTTAACTTTAAACATATTATACTATACTTTTAATGCAATAGGATACTAGATTACCACTTATACCATTAAAATAACTAGAATTGACCAAGAATTTTCCTGTTTATAGTACAAAAGTTTTTTTTTTTTTCAAAGTCAATATAAAACAACAAATTTTTTTTCTTCTGTCGAAAGAGAACTCTTGTTTTGATTTGAACAGAGCTAAACAAGGCTAAGTAAGTGAACATTGATCAACTCGAATGGGTGGTTTTTGAACTCTGCTTGATATTCGCCCGGTAATATTATTTCTTCAAACACCACTCTTTGTAAACGATGATGATTGACAACCGTAACTATAAATTTTACTACTAATATTGCATAGCGAAATGCCCCTTGTAATTGTTAGGATTGTTGACATCAGCTTTTTTGTACAGAGGAATACAATACTTTCTGTCCCTGTGTCAGGGAATATACCTTTCTGAAACAAAGCATTAAAAAATATGACAAAGAAATCTGCAACACAATCACCTGCATTTTTTTTTTGTTTTTTTTTAACAAACTCTCCAATTATTCCATCCTGGTCCAGCAGCTTTTTTTAAATTTTAATCTTTCTAGTTGCCAAAAGGAACTTCCTCTTTTTGAAATTGGTCGATTAAAGTAATTATCTCATTATCATCAACATTAAATTCGTCATCATCTGCTTCACTTTCCTTTTCGAGTAAATTTTTTTGTTGAAACCAGTCATCTCCAGAGTGATATTATTACTAATGTGTTTTCTTTTACATGAAATCTTATTTACATTTCCCCAAAATTGCTTTTGATTATTCACAGAAGATATTCATTTTTCATTTCACAATGACTTAGATGGAAAATCGTTCTCTTTTTCTCGTTTTAACAGATGCTTATACTCTCTACGTGCGGTACAAAAAGCATTTTTCGTCTCATCATCTCTCCTGTTCGACGGGGCTGTTCTGTAAAGTTTTCTTAAAGTTTTCTTTGTTTGTCTTACATTCATGATCGTACCTGTCATCTGATGATTATCATTATCACCAGTGCTGATCTGCTTATTTATGCATTCAGCGCATCACTTGATACAATCATTAAAAGTAGGCAAGCTTTATCAATATCATTGTTGATTAAACGTACAGCCAGCTCTAATGTTCTACAGATTCCTCAGAGTGCATTGACTTATAAAACACTGGCGCTGCATTATTGTTCCAGACTATCCTATTTAATGTTTTGCTTCACATCTGGAGATTTCATACTGCCACACCACGCTCTTCGGAAAAAATTTAAGTGGAATTCAGTGGCATATATGATCCGAATGAACACATATCCATGAATATTATGTTCACACAAGATTCAAATATGGCAAAATAGTCATTTGACATTAAAAAGTAATCATTTACACTACTGCCTGAAATCTGAGATGTAGATGTGTAGCAACCACAGTGGTCGCCATTACATGCACCATTCAGAATAAACACAAATCAAAATGTAGTAACCTAAATATTCAACAAGTTCAACACAAGTTTACCATAGTTATTCAGCACTTTGTCTTGATATTTCCTATTCGTGTTGATCGAACTGCTTGTTTTTTGTAACGAGTAACAAAATTTTTTCACTACAAAATCATCAACGTTTATATCAGCAGTTTCGACTGTTTGAAATCTCCCCGACAATACAATGTATACATCATGAAATGCACCCTAACAATCTGAAAAGCATTCTTCTAGAAGACCAATGCCATTGTTTACAAAAAAAAAAAGAATAAATAAAATTGACCCCCTCAGGCGGAACATATGCACACATGTACAATATATCTTTCATGGTATCTAACAGAGCTTTGTCTGTAACAAAAACAATAATATTAGAGTAATCTACGTCAGTAGATCGAACAAATGGAGCACACATTCTCTTAATAAGGCACACACAACTCCACCAGAAAGAAAGGTTCCACCAGAAAAAACGACCATATTTAGAAAGTTTGACAGCAGATTTACAAAAGATCATATAATCAAACAAATACATCCGACTGAAATGTCTCTGTAAAGGTTTCAAACAAAATCAAAAACAAAATGCAAATGATGTCAAAGGAACGAACATAGAAAGGAAATCTTTATGTTTTAATTTAGGGAGGCAGTCCACTGACGGTTCCATTGCAAGAACTTCAAAAACGCTTAACAGTAAAAACGCACGTGCTTTCAAAATCAGAATTAACTTGACCTAACACAGAGCGCGACCCGGCGCCGGCCGTGAAACTTTTCTGCACGACTGCACGGCCTGTAAACCCGTTCGCTTACACACTCCTCACTGTCACTGACAATGTCACAAAGCTTCAAACTACAAGCACGTGCAGCTAGGCGTCAGCCACACAAATACTGTCTGGTTGTTCGAAACGCGACCCGGTGTAAACTTTTTGGGATGCTCCCCCCTAAAAACAAATGTGGAAAAACAAAATTATTCACAACAACAAAACATAGAAGAAACACTTTCACAAGAAGAGCGGCCACTGTTCCTATTTCATTTCTCTCAGCTTGCCTTCTTGAGTCTACAGAAAAACTTAGTACCTTCTATGATGAGATGGTCAAATACCACTGACCAAAAAATAAACCTTTTCATTGGCTGCCCTTGCTCGTTTCAAATGGGGCACATTTTCCGTCTCTTAATTTCTCTAACCCTGAAAGAAAAATCTTCCCCCAATGAACATTTAGTGCCTTTCAATTTCCCTCTTAGCCCTATGTAACTCTACCTTGTCCTTGTCGAAGGTACAGCACCCGATTATCGGAGAGTTGGGCCTCTGGTTCAAACGATGTAGCCGGTCGAAGGGAAACGTCCATGGCCAGCTCCAGTCGGGGGGACATGAAGAGCTCCCTGACAACAGCTTCCAGGTCATCTGCCGACTCTTTCTCTGGTTTGTGGAGCCAATGGATGATGACGTTCTTCCGTTTGGATCTGCATTCCAGGTCGTTCAGTCTTCCTCTCCATCCTCTTCCATCCTCTTGTCTAGGTGGTCGCTGTTCTCCTCAGTGCGGCGTTTTTCTCTTCTCGCAGACGGGTGCACTCTTCCTTCATGTTCTTCATTTTCCTTGTGCATCATGTCAAAAACCGTCTCCGAGGCCTCGGATATCATCCCTCACCCTCGGCATCAAACTTGAGGTTCTAACTGATGGAGCATAGACAAGACATCTCTAGAGCACTGATCTCTGTTCTCGGAAGCATCCCATGGTGTGTCTCTTGCACTAGCACTAGGAGAACGTGAGGGACTGAGATCCAAGCTGCGTTTGTTTCACGGAAGTACGGGGTCCTGGATTCAGTTCAACGGCGCAGCATCGTAACAACAACAAACTCCCCCAGAAGAAATAGGAAGAGGAGGAAACCACACACGACAACCGGGGAGTTGTCCTGGTTTTCAATGTCTGTCCGCAGTCGCGGTAGAATTAGAATTTTGCACGTTTCTTCATAAATGACACAAAAACAAAGACAGAGACCCCATCGCCATCTAAAACCCAGTTTGTTCTGAAGGCATGGCACCTCACAGCAGTCTCTGCCAGAAATGAGTCCACAACAATGCCTAGAAAACACTTATATGATACTGGTGGCGGGGGGGGGGGGGGGGGGGGGGGGGGGGGGGGGGGGGGGGGGGGGGGGGGGGGGGGGGGGGGGGGGGGGGGGGGGGGGGGGGGGGGGGGGGGGGGGGGGGGGGGGGGGCGGGGGGGGGGGGGGGGGGTGGGGTGGGGGGGGGGGGGGGGGGGTGGGGGGGGGGGGGGGGGGGGGGGGGGGGGGGGGGGGGGGGGGGGGGGGGGGGGGGGGGTGGGGGGGGGGGGGGGGGGGGGGAGTGGGGGGGGATGGGGGGGGGGGGGGGGGGGGGGGGGGGGGGGGGGGGGGGGGGGGGGGGGGGGGGGGGGGGGTGGGGGGGGGGGGGTGTGGGGGGGGGGGGGGGGGGGGGGGGGGGGGGGGGGGGGGGGGGGGGGGGGGGTGGGGGGGGGGGGGGGGGGGGGGGGGGGAAAATTTTTTTCACATCTCAAAGGTGGGGGGGGGGGGGTTCCAAATGGTGTTGTTCCAGCTCCTCAGTATATAACAAAAAAAAATAAATCCCACACGCACCGGTGTCACCGAAAGGACAGTCACTCGCGGCTGACCAATCCACTGTCCAGCTATCCCCAGAGGAGAGAGAGAGAAGAGAGAGAGAGAGATAGAGAGCGTGGATGAAAAGAAAGATGAGCGACAGGTAAACCCTTTCACCGAGACAACCCGAAATTATACTGTTGAATTCTGCCTGGTTTCACAGAACAGTTTTTTTTTTTCAGTCATCTAAATGTCTTCTGTTTTCGTCCAATATAAAACTCCTCATTAGATAACATAAAGAAAATCTACAGATATTTCACCAAGGGAATGAGATTCGACTCACACAAGCGAAAAGAGAAGATTTCCTGTTCTTTCTTTTGTGCTGTTTTTTCTGTATTCCTCTGCCAGTAGTTCAAATCATATCTTCGAATGTTTAAGTTCGCAACTACAGTCCTTATACTTTAATAACTTTTAAACTGACTTATGAACTTTTAAGTTTCGCGATCTGTTGCGCAGAAAGCCTATTTGGGACAATAAAATCAACCGTAACAACTGGTTGTATCAACAATCCCGATGTCTTGGCACCTAAACATGGAAGACTGGGACGTGTAATGGGGAAAAGCAGCAAGACTGTGGCCAAATTTATTAAATAAATAAAATAAAATAAATAAAATAAATACAATACACGTGCAATTCGGGACAACCGGACACCTCTGTCAAAGTCGAATGCTTCCTGAAGCCGCCTACTGAATCCGGGCGCCGTATCCTGCACCATGGCACCAGACATCAAGGTTTCGCGTCCTTGGCCACCACATCAACCTCTGAAGACATTTGACAGGGGCACTATTTTCGAAAAGTGTATGGGAAAATTCGGGAGGACAGTGAGAGGAAAAATAACAGTTGTGAGAGGAATACATACATACCGGTGTTCAGGGACCCAAAAACAAAACTGATGACACTCCAACCACTTCATTTTCTCTTCCTTTTGTCATGGAATCACTGTTCCGCGGCCAACACCCACTGTTTGCTCGTTTACCTTTTTGAAGGAAGGGGTAAACATTAGCAATGTCTTCATGAATTGGTCACTATTTTCGCTCTTCGGAATCATCAGTGCCGCTGGTAAGGTGCGTCCTTGATCAAAAGGTTGCGACGAAAACCTGTAAGGTTTCTCACGTGACACGGGCTTTCTCCCGGACACTTGACAGGGGCGCCGAACTGCTGCTGAATGTGACACACCCACCACCAGCAGCATTCCCATCATGACAGCAGAAAGGCAACCCTGAATCGGCAACTTTCTGTTTCTTGTCTAATTCTCTCCTCCTTTTCTGCTCAGTGTTTACTCTGTTTTCAAGTTCTCTTCTTCTTTTCTGCCTCAGGGTATGGCTGAGACAGGCCTTTCCAACAGGATGAGGCAGAGGAACCTGAACCGGAAGCAAGTTTCCAAATAGTTCTTTGGCTATACGACAGGCAGCAGAGTTCAGGATGTTAAGATGTGCAAAACTCTGCGAATAAATAAACGAACTGTTTTCTTTTTTTTTGTCAGCGAGCAGGTTTTTGTTGTTGTTGTGTTTGTTGTTTTTTAACATCAAGCGGAAACAGCGCGGAAAATCAGTTTCGTTTGACCCATTAATTAATATTCCGCCGAACCGAAAAGCGGGATGCTGGGCAGCTCTGCACCTCCCACCTTCCACCAGCTTTGGTTACAATCAGTTCAGCAGTGTGTGACGTCCATAATACTAATGGGTCTTGAAATCAATCCTGTGATCTGCAGAAACTGCACCAAAAAAGTTCTTCACGGGATTTGTTCTTGGGCCCTGTTCCACCTTTACCACCAAGTTTCGTTCAAATAGGTTCACTCATTTTTTTTTTTTTTCATTTTCTTGTTTGCAGACAAGACGAACAAACCATCAGACACAAGTGAAAACATACTTGGCAGGGGTATTAATAAAAGAGTACACATTAAAAAGAAACACACACACCACACACACAACCACACACACACACACACAACACCACAAGCACGCACGCGCAAAAACACACACACCAACACAACACACACACACACACACACAACAGTAAAAAGACAATTTAAACTCCAGAAATGAAAAGTCGTCATTCAACGCCGACTTAGCTTCAAAATATCTTGACGGGGGTTGTAAAGCCGCTTCTAAAGGCTCGAAAATTTGACCGGTACAACAACCCTTTCCGGATTTGGAGGCCAGTAAAATGGGTGAATGACTCTATACAAAAGACAAGCCTGTGGACAGGCTTTGTTCGTGACAACGACAGGAAATGCACGGCCACGGCAAGTGAAAAAGCGGACCGGCTTACCAAAGTCGTTATTGCAATCGTTGTCCCAAAAGTACGAATTTTATCTAAACGAGCAAATGGAAGGGACACCAAATATTGTGTCTACTTTGTCTGAACAGTCCTATCTGGTCTAAAGCTTTGGACACATCAGGGAAGACAAGCCAGGTCTTTCAGCTTAGTTTAAAATGAAACAGATCGAACGCTTGAACAAATTCGGGGCCACTGTAAACAAATCGGCCGTCTTTGACACAAACGTCGTCTATCTTCAGTGCACTGGTATGGTCAATTTGGAAAAAAAAAAGCGGATACTGTGGACACGTAAGGGCAGATGGACTGCCACACAAAATCTACCTCCCCCGAAAATACAAAACACCAATTTGAAAATATCTTTCTTAAAATTGGAACAGGAAAAGATCACGATGATCTATTCTCAAGTGGGAACCACTTGAGAGGGAGAGGGCGAGCGGAGGAGAGAGGAAGAGGGAGAGCGGTCGAGAGGGAGTGAGAGGGAGATTGGGAGAGAGGAGAGAGACGGGTGGAGATGCAGAGAGAGACGGGAGGGGGTGGGGGATGGAGGAGGGAGATGGAGGGAGGGAGAGGACGGAGGAGCCGAGATTTGGTGAGCTGGAGCGGGGGGGAGGAAGTGGGGACGGGGAGTGGAGAGAGAGAGAGGAGAGGAGAGGGGAGGAGGGGGAGGAGAGAGAGGAGAGATGGGTTGTGCCCCCCCCCCCCCCCCCCCCCGAGAGGTCGAGGAGAGAGAACGCAGAGAGTAACGGCGGAGAGACGGAGCAGAGAGGGACGGAGGGAGGGAAGACGAGGGGAGAGAGGAGGGACGAGCCCAGAGAGAAGGACGAAGATGGGAGATGGTGTGAGAAAAATTAACGGGCGAGAAGGCCCCCTCGGCAACAACAAGGCACCACCAAATAAAGAAGCAAAAAAGGACCGACAGAGAAGGGAAAAAGAAAAACGAACAGCAACCAAAAAAAAAAAAACAGCTGAAACTTAAAACAAAATGAAATATATTAATCATAAAAAGTATAATTATATAAAAGGATATTAATTAAAGAAATAAGAAAATAATCTAATGATATATAACAATGGAATTAACGCCTCCAAAACACTCCAGGGACGCCGTGGGACGGCGGGGGGTCGCATTGCAAAAGCTAAAATAAATTTGCCCGTCAATCAATCAAAAATTCCGTCCGGGGACTGGTGAGGCTGGGATTATGGTTAATGTTAATATTTTTTGAATTTTATATTGGTAATTTGTTTTATTTGTATTTTTTTATTTGGTTTAAAAACAGGAAAAGGAAATGGGCTGGCTCGATCGCAAACCCACAAGGCAAACAGTCCGACAGGCTTCACTCGGAAACAGTGAAGGAAAGGAAGGAGGCGAGTGAGTGGCAATCTAGACGGCAGACAAATCAACGAAAAAGCCGTTACAGCCCGCCGATCTGTCCTTACCGATGTTTCTGGGTCGGACGTCAATATAATGGAAAACACCCACATTGCCGTTTGCCCAATATGTCAGTGGACTGCTCAAATCGGAAAGGGCTTGGTCATTCATCTGATTGTTTTTTTTTTTTTTTTTTGTTTTTTTTTTTCGGAGGGGGGGGGGGGGGGGGGCGGGCCGGTTCATGGGGGGGGGGGCTGTTCAGTTGAAAATAAAACAAATTTTAGATTGTCTGGAATAATATTCAACTAGTGTAACAGGCCAAGCCCCGTTTATCATCATTTTCTTTTTTTTGGGTTTCGTTTTGTTTTTTTGGGCTGTGTGTTTCCTTTATGAAAGGTCTTTAAAGTCATGAAACATCCATTAGATAAATAAGGGATTGGGGGGGGGGGGGGGGAGGGGGGGGGGAGGGGGGGGGGGGGGGGGGGGGGTGGGGGGGGGGGGGGGGGGGGGGGGGGGGGTGGGGTCGGGTGGGCAAAATTTGGTAATAATGGGTAGGATTGATTAATGTTCAGGGGTTGTTTTTTTTACTGTTTCAAGGAATATTGAAGTGAAGTGACATAGGACTATGTGGACAAAAATTGAAGTGGTAGGTGGCCCAATCTATGCATTGGGGGGGTCAAATAAGGGTTAGGGGGGAGAAAGATAACAATGCAACAAAAGGTACCAAAACCAACGATTGGAATGGGACGTCTCTTTCCTCAAGATTACTATAGAAATTATAAGAAGAATGATTTTGGAGTGAAAGATGGAAAAATGGGAGGGACGAGATGAGGGGATGACGGAAGGGGAAAGGGGTCGTGGAATGATTGTAAGCTGGGTAGCGAGTGGATTACGTGTTGATTTAGGGAGTCATGAGGAGGGTCAGCAAAAGGCAGCAACGATCACTGCAGAGGATGGGAGAGCCAGAGAAGGAGAGCAATTGAAAGAGGGATCTAGGGAGTGAAATGAAGCCGAGGGGGGGGGGGTGGGGAGCAAGGCAAAAGTTAGCCCAGTTGCAGCGCAGCCGCAGTAGTAAAACGGGAGTGAGAGGGGAGTAGGGAGGAGGAGAGAGGAGGATGAGAGAGACGAGAGAAAGACGGAGAGGAGAGCATACATTTAATGCGCGCTATGTCGCCTGCCTACCTTGTGTGTTGTGTGGGTGTTGTGGGTCTGTGGGTCTGGGTGTGTGTGTCTGTGTGTGTGTGTGTGTGGTTGTTTGTGTGAGAGTAGTGAGGGCTGTGGGTGCGCGCGTGCGTGTGTGGCGCACAAGGGCCGTGCGTAGAGTTTGTGTGGGTGGGGTTGTGTATGGTGTGGACGCGCGCGCGCGCGTGGGTCAGGTGTGTTTTTTTTTTTGGTGGTTGGTTGTAGGTTGTGATTCCTTTGTATGTGCTTTATGTGTGTTTGTTGTTAGGTTGGGGTGCTTGTGTGTGTGTTGTGTGTGGGTTGTGTGTGTGTTGTGTTTGTGTTAGGGTTGTGCTTGTGTGTGTGTGTTCTAGTCTGTGTGTGCCGTCCAGGTGCAGCCTTTTTGTCTCTGTTGTTCCTACAACGAAGCCATAATGCCACAATTTTCTTTTGTTGATTTTAGTCCATTTAGGTTATGGGCGAACCGTTGGTATTACTGGGCACCAACGCGGCGAAATCTTTTGTACACTTAGAAAGTCGCGTTGCGTTTTAAGGGCAACCCATATGGCAAAGCAAAGTCGGAATCGGTGATTGTCAGCCAGCAGTCGAAGCGAGAGGTTTTTTAAACACGCCTCGCCGCTGGCGTTCGCCCGTTCGTCCGTTCGTTCCGTTTGCCGTCATCTATATGGGTTTTTGTTTTTAAAGTTTTTTTATTTTAAAATTTTTATGTTTTATTGCTTTAACAATTTTAAAAAAAAAAAAAAAAAAAAAAATACTGTACTTTAATGTTCAACCAGAATAGCTCGGCTGGGAGCGGAGAGGAGGAGGGGAGCCGATGGGCTGAGAGCGTCCGTCAGACTCTGAAGATATAAACACCCTATTCCAGTCTCGGATTCAGACCATTTTTTTTTTTTTAAGTCTTCTTCGAGGGATTCAAAGCGGAGGTCTAAGGCAAAACCGTGAAGGGGTGCAAGGAGGGGGGAGACGGCGAGAGAAGGAGGGGAGGACGGAGGAGGAGGATGGGGAAGAAGTCAAGGGAGGGAGGAACAAGGACGGAAGGCGAGAGTGGAAATATGGGGAGGATGGGGGAGGGAAGGGGGATAGGGGATATGGAGTATGGGGGAGGAGAGGTACAGGGGTACAGACAGGCCGGAGGGAGGGGTGAGGTGGTGAAACGGAGAAAAGTAAGGGTGATGGGGCAGGAAAGAAGAAGAACAGAAAGAAGAAAAAGAAGAAAAGAAAGAGGGAGGAGAGGGAGAGTTAAGTAATGGTGATTATAGCTCCAGGTCGACCGCAAAGGGCCATATCAGGGCTGTTCACCTGGCGTTCCAAGCCAACTAAACAAGTCAATTAAATTAAAAAACAAAAAATAACAAAACCCTATAGAACACACCATCTAAGTACACAAAGGAGCATTCGTTAACAATATTCTTCCGTATAAAATCC
>JADBJO010001769.1:360860-380624 GCA_016801955.1 Conus betulinus | reverse complement strand
TTGGGATTTTATGTTGAATGTTGTAAGGGCTTTCGGGTTTGGTGAAAGTATATGTCACTGGATAGAAACATTCTATAAGGATATTAAATCAACTGTTATTGTAAAGGGCCAGGCTGCTCAGTGGTTTAAAGTAGAAAGAGGATGTAGACAGGGAGACCCTATATCTCCTTACTTATTCATCATATGCGCAGAAAAATTTTAGCCGTAATGATAAAGGAAGAAAAGAAGATAAAAGGCATAAAAAATAAATGATGTAGAACACAAAATATCACAGTTCGCTGATGACACTCAATTAGTAAACAATGGCGACAAAAATTCTTTTGAACAATCTATTAATATACTTACCACGTTTGGAAGAGTCTCAGGACTCCTCATGAACAGCGAAAAAAAAAAAAACACAAGCAATATGGCTAGGATGTTATAAAAACTCCAAGAAAAAAAAATTGTCCTCATCTAAAAATCATATGGAACCCTTCTCAATTCAAAATACTCGGTGTTTGGTTTACTCAAGACTTGAAAGAATGTGAAAACATGAATTATGACAATAAATTTGCAGAAGTTAAAAACATTATTCAAAATTTGGTCTCAAAGAAGTATAACACCAGTCGGAAGAGTTGCTGTTCTCAAATCCCTCATTCTGTCCAAGCTCATACACCTCTGGATTTGTTACCCAACCCACCTGACCTCTTAATTAAAAAACTTCAAAAGATGTGTTTTAGCTTTGTGTGGAATGGTAAACAAGATAGAATAAGCAGGGAAAAACAACAATTAAAACTATAAAGCAAGGTGGCTTTAAATATACCTGACATCAAAAAATATATTTAATGCTTTGAAACTTTTATGGATAAAAAAAAAAAAAAATCACAAATCACAAATGGAAAAAAGCATTGTGTTACGAAAAATGTATCCATCAGCGAAAAAAAATTGAAAAATTATGGACCAGCATTTGGTACAGGGATATGAGCTCTAATTTGTTCTGGAGACACACCTTTATAGCCTATAGGGAATTCTGTCTTTGCGTGACACCACAAACATTAAATGAACTTCTAGCTGAACCTGTTTTTTATAACGACAAGATAAAAACAGGAAATGACATAATTAAAACAAAAGAAATTAATTGAGAAAGGAAAGTATGCAATAAAACATTTTCTGAAGGAAAATGGACAATTTATGAACTTTGAAGAATTCAAGGCTAATGATAACTATACCATAAATTTTGTCACATACTGTGGATGGATTTCCTCAATGAAAGAATTCATAAAGAAAAACTGGAATAAAACGTGATAATGATAATGCAAACACAATTCAGAACATGCCGAGGGCTTTTACTATTATTATGAAAGAAGGAAAGGAAAAGCTAAAACGATACTATGAAATTTTTACTCAAGATGAGCGTAAGCCAAACTGCTGCTCTCAATGGCTACAAAAAACTTAATTCTGAAATTTCTTGGAATAAGGTATTTACCCATGTCCACAAAATTAAGATGTAAAATTGAAAATGGCTTCAAATTAGAATTATTCATAGAATTATTGGCACAAATATTGTTTTAAATGCCATGGGCCTGACAAACACGACGAACTGCACATTCTGCAATGAAGAGAGAGATACAGTCCAACACTTTTTATGGGTGTGCAATTACGTTCAAACCTTTTGGAAAGAGGTTGAACATTTATTTAACGAAAAATGCCGAAACTCGTTTACCATTAAAATCACACGCGCGATATTGTTATCTTTGGAGTCGACAAACACATGCAAACAGAGACAATTTTTGACTTTATTATTATGGTTGCTAAATCTTATATTTACAAGTGTAAGATCGAAAGACGTAGGCCAAATGCTTCAGTTTTTCAGAGCCAGCCAGCTGAGCTGCAGATTCAAAATCGAACTCTATAATGCTAGAGTCAACAATGATCAAAACAGGTTTGATGCTCTATGGTACAATTACATGCCGATGATTTTTTTACACAAATACTTTAAAAAAAAAATCGACAATAACAACAAAATCTCATTCTAATACGCATCTCCGTAATCCCAGTCTCCATTTCTCAAGTTTTTTTTTGTGTTTTCGTTGTTGTTTTCATTTTATTTTTTCCTTAAAAAATTCTCATAATATTTGATTTGACATGTCTTTGAATGCACATTTGAAGCAACATACTTATGCATTGATATATTATCCGTATGCTCTTGCTATACAAAAAAAAAAAAAAAAAAAAAAAAAAAAAAAAAAATGCACACACACACACACACACACACACACACTCTCTCTCTCTCTCTCTCGTAACAACGTACACAACAGTATGCGCGCGCGCGCGCGCACACACACACACACACACACACACACAAGTCGCATACTTAATTTGATGGGGAAGGTGTGTGTGTGTGTGTGGGGGGGGGGGGGGGGGGGGGAGGAGAAAGAACTGTTCTTGATAGGTGAAAAAGGGTTGTTTTAATACAGAGATGCCTTGAAGGAAGACTGAGAGTTTGTTCTACGCAAAGATATTGGGAGTTTCTTCCACGAAACCGAACCCTGAAAAAAAAAAAAAGAGAGCGATCGCCATAGGCTTTTGTTCGAAATCGAGGGATTTTGAGCAGAGTGTCGTGGGGTAGAATAACTCCCTCCCTCCCTCTCTCTCTCTCTCTCTCTCTCTCTCTCTCTCTCTCTCTCTCTCTCACAACACACACACACACACACACACATACACACAACACCGTGGCCTTAGAAATAATAGTCCATTTTTCCTCGAAGGCCACACACACACACACACATGCA
Organism: Conus betulinus; assembly: GCA_016801955.1. Classification (NCBI taxonomy): domain Eukaryota; kingdom Metazoa; phylum Mollusca; class Gastropoda; order Neogastropoda; family Conidae; genus Conus; species Conus betulinus. The sequence goes on along the minus strand of JADBJO010001769.1, from coordinate 377,853 downwards.
TGCGTATGAACGCGACAGTCTAGAGCCAACGTAAACCCCGTCTCACACACAGACATCCGATACCGCTGAGAAATGAAGGGAGTGGTGGTGGTAATGATGAGGGTTGTGGGGGAAAGAAGAAATTAAAAACCAAGGGGCCAATCGAGAAGAAATTAAAAACGAGCGGGTGACCAAGTAGCCAACCAACGTAGAAATCAAGGCGCATGGAGCGAGAGACGGGAGGGGGAAGAAGATGTGGGGGGGGGGAGGGATGAAAGAAAAAGGGGGGGGGGGGGGGGGGGGGGGGGGGGGGGGGGGGGGGGAATGGGAGGGGGGGGGGGCGGGGGCACGAATGGGAGCAGGAGATGGAAAATTCAAGGTCAAGGTCTCGTCGCTGGTGCAGATTTCGGCAGTAGGCCTATACAACCGCTTTTCCCTTCGGTGTATTTACTGTGACGAGAACGGTTCGTTTGTGTCAAACTGTGTGAGCGGTCGTGTCGAACGACAGAGTGTGTGTGAGGGGGAGGGGGGGGGGGGGGGGGGGGTGGGGGGTGGATGGGAGGAGTCGGGATATGTGTGTGTGTGTGTGTGGTGTGTGGTGGGAGAGAGAGAGAGAGTGGGTGGGAGGAGGAGTCGGTGTGTGTGGAGAGAGAGAGAGAGAGAGAGAGAGAGAGAGAGAATGTGGGTGAGTGGGAGAAGTCGGTGTGTGTGTGTGTGTGGAGAGAGAGAGAGTGGGTAGATGGGAGGAGCCGGTGTGTATGTGTGTGTGTGTGTGTGTGTGTGGAGAATCAAATCAAATCACATTCATACTCTCATGTCTTAATCTCAAAGCTTTGATATATGAAGAGGGACAGCCTTTCCATAATGCGTTTGGGTCGTATTCGCGAGCAACAACGAAAATTTAAACATGGAAGGCTGTCTATAAAACTTTCTAGGCAACAATTCTTGTCTAAGGTTTTCATACTGGTGACAAACAAACAAAAAATGGAGTTCTGTTCTGGAACATTGGGACAAAATGGACAATTCACATCACTGTTCAGGTAGGGTCTATACATCAGAAAATGACATTTCAATGGAGACATTCCAATTCTAAATCTCGAATATACATTACGCTTCTTGATGTAACTGATCTCACATAAATGTGGACTTATTGAAAAGGACTGCTTGAAAGAAGCATACACATTATAAAATGTATGCGACTCCAAAGACGCATGCCAGTCCTGCTTAAAACAGTCTATAAGCCTTTCCTTGAAGCATGCTAGGAAGATGTTCACGTTACCAACCCCTTGAGCTTCCCAAACTTCCCCAAAAACCATACTTATACAGTACATTTCTAACTTTACATGCCCACGTTTCATAATTTTGGCGTTGCGTTGCAAATTAAAAGCATTTCATAGGCTTTTTTGGGATATCGATCATTGTCCATCTGTACAAGACGTAACCAAAACTTTACACATTTGACAAACGTTAATATATACAAAGGATACCTGCCTGTTTCTCCATAAATAACATGCTTCGGCGATTTTATATTCACACCCAGAAATCGTTTCAGGGCAAACAAATGGATTCTTTCTATCTGTTCTTGATTTTGCGTCAAGCCCCAGATTTCAGCTCCATATGTTAAAATGGGTTGAATCTGACAATCGAAAAGTTTAAAAAAGAAGGCAGGAGAAATGCTCGCCAATTGACCACATCGTTCTTATGATTGCTATAATTCCTTTCTTGGCCCTGTCTGCGAGATCAGACATCGTATATACAAAACTTAATCTTGTTGACAAGTAAATGCCAAGGTATTTGTACATATTTACAATTTTTAAACTCGTTATCATCAAAAAAAACATCTTTCCCTTGAGGCATGGTATCGCCCATTCCGAAAAATGACGATGTTCGATTTTTCCATATTTACAATGAGATCAAGACGTTTAGCTGCATCAGACAAAATATGTAAACTGCATCTGAAGACCAGTAACACTATCAGATATTAGTGCAACATCATCAGCAAATAGGAGGATTAATATTTGAATAAAATCTGGCGTCAACTGAACACCATGGCGACCAGATTCAAGCACATCTTTCGTCAGCTCATTTATAAAGAGCGAAAAAAAGCACAGGTAAGCAAACCTCCCCCTGTTTCAAGCCTCGAGGGCACAAAAAAGCATCTGTTAATTCACCACCAACACGCACCCTTGCTTTGACAACATTATACATCGATTTTAAAGCACTGAGTATCTTGCCTTGTAGGCCGTTTTTATGCAAGATAATCCCATAACTTTTCTCTGCACACAGTATCAAAAGCTTTGCGAAAATCTATAATGCTACATACAATTTCCTGTGTCTCACAAGTTGCTTTTGTACCATAGCATAGAGAGTGAATATGTGATCTGCTGTACAGTAACCCTCCCTGAATCCAGCTTGCTCTTCACCAACAATCCCCTTGTCTTCAATCCAGTTTGAAATGCGCTTGTTCAATACAAAACTATACAACTTACTACAAATATTGAGAGAGAAAAATGCCTCTATAGTTGTCTGGAACATTCACATCGCCCTTTTAGTGCAGAGGCTGAATAATGGACAATGACCACTCGTCAGGAAAAAGCCCATGATCAAAAAGATAGTTAAAAAAATTAACAAGGAAAGGCAATATTTGTTCAATGCTATTTTTGTAAAATTCCCCAATGAGTCCATCAGGGCCGGGTGCCTTCCGAGATTTAAGTGCTTGCACAGCAGCTCGAATTTCATCTGCTGTTATTGACTCATTGAGAGCGCATCACATTCGATGGTACGCGTGTTATCAAGAGGAACTGAATCGTCGTCACTGTTAAGTGTGTAATTATCGCCATCATCACAAGGAACATCAATATCACCAACTGCATTTGCATCAGTGTCTGGCACAGAATTAAACACATTATCAAAATGATGAAACCATTCATTTTTTGTTATCGTATTTTGCACACCAGTCCTAGATTTTACAGAACGAATGGTATCCAAAATTTTCTTGCATCATTTAAATTATCCTGTATGAGCGCACAATCTTTTCTTTGTGCAGTTTCTTTTTCGATTCTAATAACTCTTTATATTGTTTTCTTTTTTTTTTCAGAGTAAGCTAGACTTTTAGCATCAATATGGCTTTTGCCAAGTTGGCGCCGATGCCGCGCAAGAGAGAGTTCTACTCTGCCTACATTCCAAGTCGAACCATATTTTCATCTTTTCACATCCAATACATTTAGTTTTCTTCTTCATGCAGTTTCCTGCATAAACAAAACACTCGTTAAATTTAGCAAGCGCCAAATTTATATCATTTTCAATAAAGTGACATGGCTTCATCCAAAATAGCTCTCACCTCCTCGACACTGCACATGAGGTCATTGTAAGCAACATGCTGATCATCATTCCATGTGTATTTTGTAATTGAAAAGGTTTCACGATCAATGTTTTGTTCGGAATAAAAAAAAAAAACCATTATGAAGATTGAGAGACAATTCAACTGCAGCATGTTTTGTTTCAAACCATAGGTATAACATTAAAACATTTACACATATTTACTAAGGAGTTGGAAACCAGAAAATACTCTATAACACTGCTTCCATTCGATGATACATATGTGAAATCTCCCGAGAAAGTCCGGGACACAAGTCCATTAAAATGCACAATTCATACAGTTCACACACAGATAACAGATAGCGACCAAAAGAAATTAACCACATTGTCCGTTGACAGACGCACTTTATCAGGCGGTTCTTTTAAATCATTACTGTCAATAGATTCCCGCACATCATTGTGTGTGTGTGTGGTGGAGAGAGGGGAGAGACAGAGAGAGACAGAGAGAGAGACAGGGAAAGTGTGGGTAGGTGGAAGGAGTCGGTGTGTGTGTGAGAGAGAGAGAGAGAGAGAGATGAGAGAGAGAGAGAGAGAGAGAGAGAGAGAGAGAGTGTGGTAGGGTGTGAGGAGTCGGTGTGTGTGTGTGTGTGTGTGTGTGTGTGTGTGTGTGTGTGTGTGTGTGGGTGTGTGTGTGTGTGTGTGCGAAGAGAGAGAGCGAGACAGAGAGAGAGAGAGAGAAAGAGAGAGAGAGAGAAGTGGGGGTGGGTGGAAGGAGTCCGGGGGGGGGGGGGGGGGGGGTGCGCGCAGGCGCGTGTGTGTGTGTGTGCGTGTGTATGTGTGTGTGTGTGTGTGTGTGTGTGTGTGTGTGTGTGTGTGTGTGTGTGTGTGTGTTGTGTGTGTGCGTGTGTGTGTGTGTGTGTGTGTGTGTGTGTGTGTGTGTGTGTGTGTGTGCGCGTGTGTGAGCGCATGAGTGAAAGCACTGATTGACACTTCAGGGGATGAAAGCACTGATGAAAGCACTTTAGGGAGTGAAAAGCTCTGAGTGACACTTCAGGGGGTGGAAAACACTGAGTGACACTTCAGGGGTGAAAACACTGAGTGACACTTCAGGAGATGAAAGCACAGAGTGACATTTCAGGGGATGAAAGCACAGAGTGACACTTCAGGGGATGAAAGCACAGAGTGACACTTCAGGGGATGAAAGCGCAGAGTGACACTTCAGGGGATGAAAGCACTGAGTGACACTTTCAGGGGATGAAAGCACTGAGTGACACTTTAGGGGATGAAAGCACTGATGAAAGCACTTTAGGGAGTGAAAGCTCTGAGTGACACTTCAGGGAGTTAAAAGCACTGAGTGACACTTCAGGGGGTGAAAGCACTGAGTGACACTTCAGGGGATGAAAGCTCTGAGTGACACTTCAGGGAGTTAAAGCACTGAGTGACACTTCAGGGAGTTAAAGCACTGAGTGACACTTCAGGGAGTTAAAGCACTGAGTGACACTTCAGGGTTTAAGCACTGAGTGACACTTCAGGGGGTGAAAAACACTGAGTTACACTTCAGGGGATGAAAAAACTGAGTGACACTTCAGGGGATGAAAGCACTGAGTTACACTTCAGGGGATGAAAGCACTGAGTGACACTTCAGGGGATGAAAGCACTGAGTGACACTTCAGGGAGTGAAAGTACTGAGTGACACTTTACGGAGTGACAGCACTGAGTGTCACTTTACGGAGTTAAAGCACTGAGTGACTCTTTACGGAGTGAAAGCAATGAGTGACTCTTCACGGAGTGAAAGCACTGAGTGACACTTTATGGGGCTTTATGGGGTGAATGTACTGAATTACAGTTTAGGGGGCGAAAATAACTGATTGACACGTTAGGGGAAGGATGCGCAGAATGACACTTTATGGGGGAATGCCATAAATGACACTAAAGGGGTAACTTTACTGACCGTCACATAAGGGGCAAATGCATTAACTGACACTTAATAGGGATGAATGAGCTGGATGACACTTGATGCTTGACGTGAATAATACACACTAAGCGACACGTCAGGGGGTGAATGCAGCAACTGACAAATTAAGGGCCGAATGTATTGGCTGGCACGATAAAGGACGAATGCACCGATTGACATTTGATGGGTGAATGCACCTTCTGACGTATACAGAGGACAATTTAAAGGGTGCATGCGCTAACTGATAAATGAAGATGAAGAGGAGAAACCGGGGCGTGCCTGTTGTTTCTTCTTATTATTATTGTGTTTTTTTGTGTGTTTGTTTGTTTGTTGTTTGTTTGTTTTTTGTTTGTTTGTTTGTTTGTTTGTTTTTTTTTTGTTTTGTTTTGTTTTGTTTTGGGGTTTTTTGTTTGTTTGTTTTTGTTGTATTTTAAAAACTGATATTGTTTTAATCTTGACGGGCGATGCGTTTCATTCTCGGACGCAATACTTTCATCCCCACCTTCTCTTCTCTTTCTGACTTCTTTCTTTCTCTCCTCTTTCTGTCTTCTTTCTCTCCTCTTTCTGTCTTCTTCCTCTGCTCTTTCTGTCTTCTTTCTTTCTTTCTGTCTTCTTTCTTTCTCTCCTCTGTCTGTCTTCTTCCTCTCCTCTTTCTGTCTTCTTCTCTCCTCTTTCCTTCTTCTGTCCCTCAGTTGGCTGCACAGCAGAACACAGTTAGCGGTTTGGGGTGTGACGCATGCGTAGTGGGCACGGTCACGTGTTTATTTCTCCTGCTCCCTCTCACTGGCTGTGACGCATGCATGCGTAGTGGGCACGGTCACGTGTTTATTTCTCCTATTCCCTCTCACGTGGTGTGTGACGCATGCGTAGTGGGCACGGTCACGTGTTTTTTTTTCTCCTGCTCCCTCTCACTGGCTGTGACGCATGCGTAGTGGGCACGGTCACGTGTTTATTTCTCCTGCTCCCTCTCACGTGGTGTGACGCATGCGCAGTGGGCACGGTCACGTGTTTATTTCTCCTGCTCCCTCTCATTGGGTGTGGCGCGTGCGTAGTGGGGCACTGTCGGTCACGTGTTTATTTCTCCTCCCCCCCCCCCCCCCCCCTTCTCAGTGGGTGTAACGCATGCGTAGTGGGCACGGTCACGTGTTTATTTCTCCTCCCCCCCCTTTCACTGGCGTTATTCCTAGGTCGGTCAGTCAGCTCTGCCGTCCCATCCTCCTCCTCTCCTCCCCCCCTCACCTCCACCCATCCCCACTCCTCCTCCTCCTCCTCTCTCTTTCCCTCCTCTCTCTACACAACCACATCAAGATTAAGTCTCTCGCAGCCTTAGTCCAGCAATTCACGGGAATAAGCAATATGAGGTCTCCATCAGTACACCCACTAAAGGAGTCACCGCAGTACAGCCTGGTCACGTACGTGGTGTGTAGTGGTGCCTGAGCTGTCACAGCATTCGTAGGACACAACCTAACGAGTCCCCCTTCTGATGACAATAGCTTGAATTAAGTTTTGGAGCCATCATAGGGAATGTTCACGTCAGAGGGTGGCCACCATGCCCCTCGAACGACTGTGGCCATGAATTTGCCGGTGTTGGCGACTTCAACTTTCACGTATTACGGTCCTAGACGTGGAGGGGAAGTCGAACCTGGGGTCACCTTGACACAGCAGGGGCATGAAGAGATGCAGAATTTGGACTTGGATGATGATCAAACGCGGAGTATGACAATGGTGATTTGGAGTTCCGTTTCGGTTTGACACAACGTTACCAGAGTAGAACTTTGCGTATCGCTGTATGATTATGTCCTGGTGTTAGCCTAGCCATAGAAAGACAGATGCCAGCGGTGCTGGTGAAGGAATTTGCGCAACACTTTCAGACACATACCCGTTTAATGGAAAAAGTCGATAGTGTGGGTTTTAGTGTTTCCGTCAGGGCCATGGCATTAGAAAACAAGAAGAAGAAGAAGATGATGATGATGATGATGATGATGATGATGATGATGATGATGATGATGATGATGAAGAAGAAGAAGAAGAAGAAGAAGAAGAAGAACAACAACAACAACAACAACAACAACACACACACACACACACACACACACACACACACACACACACACACATACACGCACACGCACGCACGCACACACGTACGCAAACACGCACACACTGGTTAAGGGCCGATCGTAGCCGAAAATTCCCACAAAAACAAATGCCTCTGATGGGAATCGAACAAAGAGCATCCCAGCTTGCAGCCCATGAGAGTAACCGCTGCACCGCGCAGTGGTTTGTACACACTGTTCACATGTACATATGACCCGCCTCTAAGGCGACTGATTGAATCTTCCGCCGTTTTGTATTGCAGCATCCTGCTCTCATTATACAAGTCAGAGTTGAAGGGTACGGTAGAGGTCAGGTATTATACAACAATGTAAAAAAAAAAAAAAGTTGAAAAAAAAGGGACGATGTTTGTCTGTTATTTCATGAATTATTTCAGAGTCATACATCGACGAAGATGGTAGGAAGACGCGTGGCTCGCAGACTCCTTGTGTGTCTACAGCGTTTGTGCTGAAGATCCAGCAGGCGTCTGAAAAAAAACGGGGGATGGTGTAAACGGCACTTGCACATCAAAGTTTTTAAAAAAAAAAAAAAAGTGCAATGCCAGCCTTTCAGAGTTAGGCACGATTAATATCACTTGATACGCCTCAAGGGCTGGACTGTTAGGCTAAATTCGTTTTAATGAGGGCTCGTCGTCTGACAACGATGCATGCAGCTCCGACTGTGATTGAGTACGGAAATAGTTTGGGACCTGATTTGTATCTATGGCTCGGACCAAGTTTCGTTTCCACCGTTAGTCGGCTGTACGGGTTGACAGGTCTCAAGACAGGCAAAGACAGGTGACAGAAAGACCGGATGAAGGCGTCTGTACTGCATCATTACGTCACACGTGATGGGGCTGGCCTTGGTGGTCGGCCGGGGCTAGGAACAAGGTGACTCGGTTCGTGACATCGTCTGCTTTAGCTGCATTTCCATCTCCATCCTATCCTCTGCCCTGACTAACTTTAACTTTCAAACATTTTTCATTCAGTCTTGCGATCGTTCATTCTTCATTCATTTATTCAACCTTCAGGTTGATTTTTTTTTTCATTCATTTACTCTGTATAGCCAATATACTAATGTCAGAGGTAGCAGGATATTCAGTATGAAATTACAGACACAGAGAGAGAGAGAGTCAGAGAGAGAGAGAGAGAGAGAGAGAGAGAGAGAGAGAGAGTTCTGATCTAGCCAATTAGGCGGGCTTACCAGCTGGTCAAACACTCACTCACGTTCCCCCCCCCCCCCCCCCCCCCCCCCCCCCCCCCCCCCCCCGCTCGCGCCTCCCGCCCATCCGCATAAACTTACCGTTTGCTACTCCCAGGTTGTGTTTGCATATATCCTGGCATGTATTTTGTGTCCTAAACGTTATATTTTGTGTCCCAAACGTATATGCATGCGCACGGATAACTCTGTATGTGTGTATGTGTGTGTGTGTGTGTGCGCGTGCGCGCGCGCGCGCGCGCGCGCGTGTGTGTGTGTGTGTGTGTGTGTGTGTGTGTGCGCGCGCGTGTGTGTGTGTGTGTGTGCTCACGCGCGTCCTTTCCGTTCTTCCTCAGCGCACGTTCTCTCCATAACGGGCCATTTGTCACCCGGCTCCCTGGCAGACACTTCTGTCCAGCTTCTGGCTGGACAACAAGCTGACGTTCGAGTGGTCACTCCCGGTCCTACCAGCACTCTCACGCTGACCACCTCCCAGTCCACAAAACCGCACAGACCCACGCCACGGGCGCGCCACTCACGAGTGAAAACAGATGACTGATCCCTGAAACACCGGCAGCGGGTTGTCGGCCCTGCCACTGCCTATGGTCATACACCACTGCTGGCCTGTCCTCTTAAGAGCTTACAAGGACCCGAACAACCTGCCCGGACTGGGAAGTCTCGATCAAGGGCTTGTCAAGCGTGTCGTTCCGGTCGGACCCGATGTCCGTGGAGAGGTCAGCTGTCGCCAGGGTCTCTCAACAGTTGTTCTTCATCCGTCCGTGTCTGTCTTGCCGGGGGGGAAGGCGGTGGGGGGAGGGGGGGGAGCTATCATGCATGGCCGCTGGCGATGTGTTTTGCTGTTGTTGCCCATGTCTTGCGGGTGGGTGGGTGGGTGGGTGGTTGGTCTGCTGCGGGTGTGGTTGGCAAGACTCGTGGTGGGGTGGGGGTGGGGGGTGGGGGATCATAACAGTCTGTGCCACGGTGTTGCTTCTCATGACTAATGACTTGCCGCTGGGTTTGTCCGGGTGCTCCGTTTCAGTCACTAACTCTCCACATACATTCCTCAGTGCTGTGTTGCATGCATGTGTGTTGACCGTATGTGGGGGAGAGAGAGAGAGAGAGAGAGAGAGAGAGAGAGAGAGAGACAGACAGACAGACAGACAGAGAGTATTCTGTATGTTTCATATATGTCAGTGCGTCTGTGTGTGCTTGTTGATACATCTTAAATGGTTTTGATTACATAAAAAAATGACTGCTTGACTAGATATGGAAGAAAGAGGGAAGGAGAGCAAGGAGGGAGGAAAGAGTGAAGTGGGGACAGAAAGATAAGTAGGAAGGCAAGACAGACAGACAGACAGACACAGACAGACAGACGGAGACTGAGAGATAATTATTTTCTGATCAGATTTCATTTCGAGGACCTCTTGTCATTAGGGAATGGGGAAATACTAGTACCCTGTAATCCTGCCTGCCTAATCTGCCAAAGTTCTGTGTCTGTATCTCAGATTAAAAGAAAAAGGCCGAAGCCGAGCGTTCTGTAGCCAAACAAACGCTCTGTCGTGGCAATGGCCCTCTTTACCACTCTGCCCCAAGCGTCAGTAACGGCTTCCCTTGACAATGGTCTCTTTACCACTCTGCCCCAAGCGTTCAGTAACGGCTTTCAGAAGTTCACTGCACAGGGACACAAGATGGCGGCGATTGTGATCGGGATTTCGATTTTCATGTTAACGCCGGTATTTCCGATTTAATTTGTGATATTTGTTGAGCTAAAATAACACCGTTGTCTAACTGACTATTTTAGGATCCTTTTCCATGAGATCATTGTCTTGGGCTGTTCGACTGAGCGGGGAGGGGAGGGGCATCGTACTCGACAACGCGCGGGTTCTCTCTCTTTTGACAAAATTTAACCATGAGAAACAAGCATCTTTGCTTCTAAAGTGCTGTCATTATACCTGAACAAAGCGTTTTACCAAGGCAATCTGCGGACGGTGAGGTGAGCGAGGGGTGGGGGTCGAGTGAGGACGGGGGGGGGGGGGGGGGGGGGGGGGGGGGTAGAGCTAAAACTAGGCTGACACTATTTCCTGCCTAATGTTACTGACGGCTTTCCCCTCCTCCCTCCCCCTCCCACCCTTTTTCCTCCTTTTAATTGTATGGCCGGTTGTTCAAATCTGGGTTTCCGTTGCTGCCAAAACGCCAAAGGAGGATGAAAGGCATAAGGAAAATGATACAATACACAACCTGTTTTTCCTTGTTTCCTTCCTTCCTTTTTTTTTTCCTCTTCCGCACAACGTTTGTGTGACGTGCTGGAACTGAAATTACAAAGGGACAAGTTTCAAAAAATGAAGAGAGGCGAACACCTGACATTGTCTGAATCCAGCAGACCCCACACAACAACAGGCTGGCCAAAAGTCAAGTCGTCCTGTTTACAGCCCAGCCGACCACCGAGACCATTATCAAGGTTTCAAGCTGGTTAAACATCATGTACACATGTATATACACATAAAAAATGCAAAGACTTAAACTCCAAAGCCAAGAACTACTACAAGACTGAAAAGTATGCTGATCTGGCAAACAGCCTGAGGAGAGAAGGCTATCAGGTCAAAGTCCTCACTGCAGAAACTGGAGCTAGGGGGGGTTGTAGGAACGTCTGCTTACGGCCTCATGAAACAGCTCTCAGTTGCAGGGAGGGAAAAAAAACAGAGCCCTGAAAGCAATGGCAGAAGCAGCAGACAGGTGTTCAAGCTGGATCTGGTCAAGGAGAAACAAAAGTGAACTTCATAAGGCTTAACTTTCCTACTAAAATATCAGGTGTCCCAGTGGCTCAGTGGTTAGTGCGCGAGTCATTAAGTGGAAAATGAGCATGTCCAGAGGGTCATGGATTCGAATCCCTGCCATTGCTCGTCCCAAGATGGGGGAAAAAAAGGGCAGCAGAGGGACATCCGGAGTCACGAACCGGGTGTGTGGCACAACCCCACGATTCCGACGTTTCGATAGTTCGACAAATCACGATTCCGACGTTTCGACAATCCGACAATTTTGTCGGACCAACGAAACTTGTTTTGTAATGTTTTATTTTGTGCCAATAGTTCGACACATCACGATTTCGACGTTTCGATAGTCCGACATAATGATACACCGACACATTTGTTAAACCACATTCGGGTATCATTGCTTAAATGTTGACAATACCAGAGAGAGAGAGAGAGGGGGGGGGGGAGGGGGAAACGGATGAAGAGAGAGAGAGAGAGAGAGAGAGAGAGAGAGAGAGAGAGAGAGAGAGAGAGAGAGAGAGAGAGATTTTACTTTCAATATGTCAGACTAACGGGAATGATAAAAACTGGGTTGTGTGTCGGATTATCGAAACGAGTTGGAATTGTCGGAATCGTGGGATGTCGGACTATCGCTACTTTTTCTTACAGTGTCGGATTATCGAAACATCTGAACGTGGGGTGTCGGACTATCGAAACGTCGGACTTCGGTGTCACAAACATGGCCTGTCAGTACATGGTACAGATTTCACGTGCATCATTCTTCGGAAACTAAAGTGGGCAGTGTGTGCAAAGTATTTTCTCTTGTTCTCGTGTAAAACGAAAGCGGCAACCCGCAAGCAAATTTGCTATTTTATCAAGAGCAAGTGTGCCTGTCACGAGCCCAACTTCGAGATCATCAGCATCTGTGCGGATTTTGAGAGAGTCACGCACTCTGCGGCATTCGTAAAAGACTACCAGTAGTCACACATCGCACATACTGATCCTGTGCACAATACACTGTATAAGACATGTAAAAATGGCTCTTTCTGACGCTGAAACTCGACGATTCTAGACTTAGTGCTTGTCGACGTGCGCTCACTCTGAGAATGTAAGAAGTTTGCATTTTTAGGATGCAGCCTGCACGGCATTATTACAGAAGGCAGAACCTCTCCATGTCCTTCCACTGCCCTCACTTGCCTTGAACCAGGTGTCCACGGATTGCGGCGGGGGGTGTGAGTGAAGAGAGCTGTCAAAGGGAGGAAATATCCTGCACAGCTTGGTGTTCGAATACTCAACTGTCAACCAAATTTCTGGGGGGGGGGGGGGGGGGGGGGGGGGGGGGGGGGAAGGGGGGGGGGGGGGGGGGTATCTCGGAACAAGATCGTAATGGAATATTCAGTGACATAGTTCTGCCTAATGTATACGTCCCAGCTCTGGTAAAATTCCACCAAAGTCACGAGAAACAGAACATGACCGGGCTGTGCGAAACGTTCGACACAAACTGTTAAACGGATTCTTCACGTGCTTCTGATGATGAAATATCTTGGGTTTGAGACTGCTTTGTTTGCACTTGTATTTAAAAATTAGAAACAGTAACGAGAATAGTTTGGACTGCTGAACTGTTTTTGAAAACAACGTAAACGGAGATAAAAGAAACCTCGATATTTCAAATCCCTTTTGGGATTTGAAATATCGAATTTTTTTTTCCTGAGAATTGTGCCAAAATGTCGAAAATGACAGACCATATCCTAGCACTGGTTCTGAAGAATTTTACAAAATTGTAAAACACAAACAAACAAACACAAACAAACAACAACAACAACAAAAAATACAGCATTGCTTTTCGAAATGTTTACATTTTTTTTTTATCCTTACTCAAGTATATTGTTTTTTGATAAATTTACGAAAATGTTGAAAAAAAAAATCCGAGCATTTTTCTTGAGAAATTTTCAAGATCGTGAAGAAATGTTCACAGTAAAGCATTATGTCTTGTGAAATTGACGGAAATAGAGGGGGGGGGGGGGGGGGGGGGGGGGGGGTGGTGGGGGGAGGGGTGAGGAAACCCGTACCCATGCATTCTTTCTTGAGCAATTTGCAAAATGTCACAAAAGAAAAGGCCAGACACGAAGACTTGTTTCGTTGATGCAAATATGTTAAAAAATCGTTTGAAAATAAGACTGAGAGAGAGAGAGAGAGAGAGAGAGAGAGGAGAGAGAGAGAGGCAAAGCATTATTTCTTGTGAAACTGACGAAATTGTGAGAAAAAAAAAACAAACTTTTAAGCCTTTATATAAGTATGTTTCTCGAGAAATGAGAGTGGGTGCTCTTATTTAAGCATCGATTCTTAAGAAATTGACGAAAATGTTAAAAACGCCCATATCAAAGCATCATTTTTCGAAAAGAAATATGAAAAGAAAGAAAAGCCAACACCCAAGCAATGTTTCTTCACAAATGTACGAAAATATCCTTAATCCCCATATATATACAAGCATAATGACAAATTTAAAAACAAAATGTCAAAAAATATCTATATTCAGACATGGATAAGCGAAAAATTACGAAAATGTAAAAGGAAAAAAAAAAAAAATCTGTTTTCAACTAATATTTCTTGAGGGGAAAAAAAAGTTTATCTCCAAACATTATTTCTCAAGAAATTTATGATGATGTGAAATACATACGAAAATGAATAATACATAAGAGAGAGAGAGAGAGGAGAGAGAGAGAGAGAGAGAGAGAGAGGAGAGAGAGAGAGAGAGAGAAATAACTGATGCCGTTATCCAGACATTGTACCTCGAAATATTTACAAATAATGCCCAATGTTCAGAGGTGTATTAAAAAAAAATTCCGAACACAATGTGTAACATAAAAAAAGAAAAAGAAAATCCTGGATCCGCCTTGCCATCCTGATCCACATCATTGAATGGAATCATCCTTGCGTCACATTCTATCACTTCACCAAGTTTCGTTTAAAATCAGTTCAGGAGTTGCTGTGTATTCCTGCTGACAGATATTCGATCTTTCCACAAAGTTTCGTCAATATCAATTCAGGAGTTGGTGTGTATTCCTGCTGACAGATATTCTATCTTTCCACCAAGTTTCGTCAATATCAATTCAGGAGTTGGTGTGTATTCCTGCTGACAGACAATTCATTCAGCTAACGTTAGTGGAAACTTACAAACCTCCCAGACGGGAGGTTGCCAAAAAAGTTACTAACATCAATCTATTGCTGTTGCCTGCTCGTGCAGAAGTATATACAATACCACCATCATCAAAATGTTCAGTAGCACCCAGCCTGTTAACTCTTAAAATCATTCATCGAGATGGGTTCAACTTTCGTATACAAACGCCTCGCTGCTTACGCGATGTCTTCTCCTTCACACATGGATTTGCATAGCTTTAATGAATGAGCCTCTCTCTCTCTCTCTCTCTCTCTCTCTCTCTCTCATTTCAGTCCAAACGTCTCAGTCTGTTTGAACCATGTCAAAAGCAAAGAATGACATATCAAAATCTGTTACGTTGTGTCTATACTGACACTGTCCCTGTTACACTCCCAGTACGACTTATTCGGGATATCCTTGGGCTGAAGTTCTGTTGAAACTTACCCTGCAAATATCTCTCCATCACAAGGGCCCGTGTCTGTTGACCCTTGAACCTCAGACTGATCCCAACCTGCTGATCTTTGAACCCTTTCAGTTACATCAGTTGACCCCTGGTGACCTTTTAGTCGTCAGTGTGGATAACCTTGTGAGACAGAGTTTTCGGTATAGACTGGAGGAATGATTGAGAGTGTAATGACCGGGAGTGTACATGATCAGTGGATACACACACATACACACACACACACACACACACAGATACTCGCATACGGGCACATACGCACGCACGCACGCACAACATGACAATGCAGCCGTTAAAAGCAAATTTTTTCATTCACAAAGCTTTTTTTACAGCAATGGGAGACAGACTGAAAGACAGGCTTGCAGTCAGACGTGTGTGGGTGTGTGTGCGGGGGGGGGGGGGGGGGGGGGGGGGGGGAGGGGGATCTGGACTTCAGAGAGAGAGAGAGGGAGGAAATGCAGAGCGGATGGGAGGGGGTAATTGTTTGACTGACTAATAATGTGTAGAGGGGAAAAAAAAGAAGCATATGGAAAGCCCCCCCCCTCCTCCTTTCCACCCCCTCCCCCGCCCCGCTTCGCCCTTCCCACCCCTCCCATCCTCCCCCCCCCCCCCCCCCCCCAATCCCCCATTTCTAAAGAAAAATCTTACCGTTTTGAGTGTAGTTCAGAGTCGAGAAGAAAGGAATCTGTTTTATACTTTGACAATGATGTTGAGACAAGAACGATGAAGAGTCACAGCACTGTTCACCAGTGTCCCTGTTAAGGACAGCATTGACGTCATCAGAGGGAGGTTGCAGGACAACAGCAGCCTTCAGCAGCGCTCCAACCTGCCAGTGGAACACATCTGTGATCTGCTATCTTGCTGCCTCAACACCACCTACTTTACCTTTGAGGACAGTTCTACCAACAAGACCGCGGGTGCAGCCATGGGGTCCCCTGTGAGTCCTATTGGTAGCTAACCTCTTTATGAAAGACTTCGGGGAGAAAGCCTTGGCATCGTTCCACACTCCTCCTCGCTACTGGGGCCGCTACATGGATGACACCATGACTGTGCTCAAACGACTGGTGGTCGAAGACTTCACGGCCCATCTCAACAACCAACACCCTGCCATCAAGTTTACCTACGAAGTAGAAGAAAATGGCAGCATCGCGATGTTGGACACCTGCATTACCCGGACAGAGACAGGCCTCGCCTTCTCCGTCTACAGAAAGCCGACCCACCCAGACCAGTATTCACAATTCGACAGTCACCAGCCACTAGAACACAACCTTGGAGTAATTCGCACCCTCACCCAGCGAGCGAAGACCACCTGCTCCACCGACACCGCGCTAGGGAAGAAGAGGTGCAGCACATCAAGAAAGTTCTCAGTGTGTCGGGATACCAGAAGTGGACCTGGGATATCCCGAGGGGGGTGGGGAGGGGGGCAAGAAAATCATACCCCACCCCTCCACTGAACGTCAAACCCCTTCGAAAGGGGCACGTCTCCATGCCGTACGTCAGCGGCGTCACTGAAGCTTTCAGCAGGAAATCCGAAAATTTGGGAATCAGTGTCCACGCCAAGCCACCAACACCATCAGAAGCCAGTTAGTCCACCCGAAAGACAAAACAGACAAATTGGACAAATCAGGGGTGATATACAAGATAGACTGCCAGGACTGTGACCATAGTTACATTGGTGAAACTGAGCGCAACCTGCACAAGAGACTAAAGGAGCACCTACGTGAGTCCTCTCCAGTGGGTGAACATCTGACCCACGCTCAACATCAATTTGAAAAGGACAACGTGCAAGTGCTCGACAGAGAAGCAAGATGGTCCAGAGGGGAGTAAAGGAGGCAGTCCACATCGCCGCCAGGAACCCCACCCCTTAACCGCGACCGGGGGCCGACACACAACCTGCCATCGGTGTACTCTTCACTCGTTCAGACGCATTGACGTGAGTTCGCTCACGGCGGTGCGCACTGAATCCAGTTCTCAACCCACCAGTTGCGCTGAAGAAGTCGGCCGGATTGCCGACGAAAGCTACGCACACAGTGAGCAGCCAGAGAGAGAGAGAGAGAGAGAGAGAGAGAGAGAGAGAAGGACGA
>JADBJO010001769.1:350860-353360 GCA_016801955.1 Conus betulinus | reverse complement strand
TCTTTCTGATAACTGGCTTTACATACATTAATATGTCAATATACCAGTTTCTGTATTTTTTTTCTAGTTCCCTTTATTTGGGGCCGGATGTAAACAAAAGCCAACTTATGCTGATTCTGTTACATTTATCCCCACCTAAAACTCTCTCTCTCTCTCTCTCTCTCTCTCTCTCTCTCTCTCTCTCTCTCTCTCTCTCTCTCTCCTACTTACATGTGCCAAAGTTCAAAAACCTATGCGTGCTATTCATCGTTACGGAAAAAAAAGGCTGATTTTGCCATTTGTTGTACTCAAGAAACGGTGTTGACGCTTCTTGTATGTTTTGAAAATTAAAAAATAAATAAATAAAATAAAATAAAATAAAAAAATAAAGTCAAAGGGTAACTAACAAGAACTTTAAGATCGCTCTTGAAAAACGAATCAATAGGAGACTACAGAGAATTTACAGCCCTTTGCCTAAAAACATGTCGATAGCAACTGCAAAAAATTCAAGCCACTCGGACTCAATCGATTCAAAGTGCTGCCTCTTTATATTGTATGTGTGGTTCCCATAGAGATCACGAACAACATAAAAAAAAAATATTTTTGCAGCATTAGCGAATATTCAAAGAATGTGAAAAGAACGAAGAGAAAGGTAGGTTAAAACATAAATAACTAAAAAGGAACAGAGCATACAGAACAAAGGAAAACACAGAGAAATTTAGGGGGGGGGGGGGGGGGGGGGGGGGGGGGGGGGGGGGGGGCGTATAGAAGCTAGGGCTAGGGCACCTTGCGAAAATGACGAGGAAAGTCGGGAAGGGAAAATTATGGACACATGGGGGAAAAGTCGGAAAACGCAAGGAGTAGCAGCATGAAATTGTTTGACATGAAAGACACCTCGACCCCTGTTCCATGACTATAGCTATTGGAATTGTTTGACCTGAAAGACACCTGACCCCTGTTCCATGACTATAGCTATTGGAATTGTTTGACCTGAAAGACACCTGACCCCTGTTCCATGACTATAGCTATTGGAATTGTTTGACCTGAAAGACACACCCTGTTTGAATAGACCCCTGGTCCAGAGACTGGGGGGATACGTCGGAATTGTTTGACCTGGGGGAAGACACCTGACCCCTGTTCCATGGGACTATAGCTATGGGAATTGTTTGACCTGAAACGACACCTGACAAAAGCTGGGGGATACCAATGACTATAGCTATTGGAATTCGGGAATGGATCTGAAAGACACCTGACCCCTGGAATGGATCCATGACCTATAGGATATTGGAATTGTTTGACCTGAAAGACACCTCGACCCCTGTCCCATCACTATACCTACTGGGGGATTCATGTTTGACATGAAAGACACCTCGACCCCTCGGGAATGAATAGACGCCGGGGATACGTGGATCAAGAGCCTGGGGGGATACGTCGGGGGATATGGGAATCAAGAGCCTGGGGGATATGTCGGGAATGGATCAAAAGCCTGGGGATACGTCGGGAAATGGATCAAGAGCCTGGGGGATACGTCGGGAATGGATCAAGAGCCTGGGGGATACGTCGGGAATGGATCAAGAGCATGGGGGAGACGCCAGGAAGAGGACGACTGCCCATGGGATACGCCAGGAATGGACACAGAGCCACGGGAGACGCCAGGAATGGATCAAGAGCCCATGGGAAACGCCAGGAATGGATCAAGAGCACTGGGGGATACGTCGGGAAGATCAAGAGCCTGACATACGTCGGGAATGGATCAAAGCCTGCCACGTCGGGAAGGACGACAGCCCATGGGGAACGCCAGGAACAGATCGACAGCCCATGGGAAACGCCAGGAACAGGACAACAGCCCATACAGAGACGCCAGGAACAGACCAGGACACAGCCCATGGGAAACGCCAGGAACAGGACGACAGCTCACAAGAGACGCACTAGGAACAGGACGACAGCCCGTAAGAGACGCCAGGAGCAGGACAACAGCCCATAAGAGACGCCAGGAACAGGACGACAGCCCATAAGAGACGCCAGGAACAGGACGAACAGAGACGACAGCCCACAGGAGACGCCCATGGGAAACGCCAGACGGACGACAGCCCATAAGAGACGCCAGGAACAGGACGACAGCCCATAAGAGACGCCAGGAACAGGACGACAGCCCATGGAGAGACGCCAGGAACAGGACGACAGCCCCTAAGAGACGCCAAGAACAGGACGACAGCCCGTAAGAGACGCGAGGAACAGGACGACAGCCCGTAAGAGACGCCAGGAACAGGACGACAGCCCATAAGAGACGCGAGGAAACAGGACGACAGCCCATAAGAGACGCGAGGAACAGGAGGACAGCCCGTAAGAGAGACGCCAGGAACAGGACGACAGCCCATAAGAGACGCCAGGAACAGAACGACAGCCCATATAAAGAGACGCGAAGAACAGGACGACAGCCCGTAAGAGACGCCAGGAACAGGACGACAGCCCATGGAAGACGCCAGGAACAGGACGACAGTCCTAGGGTGATGGTCCAGAG
>JADBJO010001769.1:343360-348360 GCA_016801955.1 Conus betulinus | reverse complement strand
TGTGTGTGTGTGTGTGTGTGTGTGTGTGTGTGTGTGTGCGCGCGCGCGGGCACGCGCTTTTGTGTATGAGTAGATGCTTGACAAATGTGCACACAGTAGGCCCCAATACACACTTTTCACAATGCTGTCTTCGGTACATTGTGTTAACAACGCCGATATTGAAACTAGAGTGAAACTACAATGTTTACGTAATGCCCATAAAGCCGAAACTACCTTCTCCAGAATAGAGTACCTGATTTGCCAGAGTTATCCCTCACAGCACACTTCAATTCTCATCTTTGGCTTTCGTGTCTATTCATAGTTCCCTGTCTGGAATGGCTTTATTATCAAGCCGGCATGACATCAGCAGTTGCATCTATACCGGAATTTACACGAGCTACCATAACATTTGGTGTTAACACTGGCAACAGAGAAGAGAACGTCATGACAAATACAACCAGCTCTAAACGCACGCAAATTGATCAGTGGCGATACGGTGGAAGCGGCGAGGACTCAACTTGCCTTATCATAAATCCAGTGAAAATCGAACGTGTCTAATACAACAGGATCTAAGTTTGTAATCCACGGTACTTAAATGAGAGATGGCGGCGATGTCAAATTCATCAGGCCTCTTTCTAAATGAAGACACCCCCACACTACATGGGGTCTTTTGGTTGACATATTTAGGACTTTGTACCTACCTATAGCTTCTATGGGGAGCAACATTTTCAACTACCACCGGTTCCTTTCCCGCTTCAAAGGCGGATCACGATTCAGCCCACAGCTCAATTAACAGCGTTGAGTTGAAAAGGTAATATTTACCGTCGCTGTTGGTAATGTTTCATATTCATTCTGATAACATACCATCCGAGGAAAAAAGCGCACGCGCGCGCTCACACTCACACACGCACACACACACACGCGCGCGCGCGCACACACACACACACACACACACACACACACACACACACACACACACACGCACGCAGACACACGCACGCGTTTGAACACGAGGTCAAACTGTCAAAATCATCGGAAAGGAAAGAAGTCTGGCATCGAACTTAAAAGTCGTATTCTGTTAACCTTTAGCACATTGACGCTCCACTTTATTGAAAATACTAATTGTAGACGTCACTATAGGACAGTAAGACTGAATTCAAGCTGCGTGGAAACAAGACCACGATCATCGAATGCATGTATTTACTGCAATCATTTTCCACAGTAAAGAAATCAACGAGAAGCAAGCCTGAGCCAGCAGATCAGTCAAGAACCAGACTTACTGTGGATGCTGGAAGACGAGATCCCTCAAGCCCTATCAACGTCTGCATCTACATCAGCGGTCAGTGCACTGGCCTTCTCAGCTTATCAAGCACCCCCTCCGCCGCTACCCCCCCCCCCCCCCCCCCCCCCCCCCCCCCCCCCCCCTCTCTTCTCCCCATTCCCAACCCACCAGTGCTCCTGTAGTTTTCGGTTGAAAAATATCCAAACTGTAAGCTACAAATAGTTTTTGGGCACCGTTTTGTGCATTCGTCAGAATAGGCCTACTGAATCGCACAAATCACGATTCGTCCACATGGAGGGATCGAATTTCGGGGCCTTAAGTTCTGTCTCTGCCAAAATATTGAAAATCATGAACATTAACGATACCAATTTGTCCCCCCCCCCCCCCCCCCCCCCCCCCCCATCCCCCTCCCCCCTATCAAGACGGGCTTCGATGTCAGGATGGCCGCATGAAAACATGAGAGTGCCTTGCCTTTTCAAAACATCTAAGTATGTTTTTTTTGTTTTTTACTTGTTTAACTTGCCACGCACAATTTTTCAACGCTGTCAGACTGGCCCACATCAAAACTTATCAACTGTGAGAGTGACGTCCCTTGTCAATCATCTGTGACTGTATATTTTTCAGCTCGCCACACAAACTGGCTGTTTGACCACGCACAATTTGTCCTGTGCCCAAAAGCCGTAACTGATGACACGATCTTCTAGGCTCGCAAGATGCATGTCTACCTTAGTTCTTTAACAGACAGACATTAAAACACTTGGAGTAATCTGACATTTTAAGGTAGTGATCCTATAACCAGAAATGTATATAGTTACCCTAGAAAATATTACAAAAATGACCTTTCGAGATTACATGATAAGATGTCGTCAAGACATAAACCAATCAAAGAAATTCTGTTCAAACTCAAACTAGTTTCTTATCACCTAACATAAGAAGCAAAGAGGTAATGTCTCTCTCTGTCAGTTTCTGTCTGTCTGTCGTCTGTCTAACTCTCTCTCTCTGTCTCTCTCTCTCTCTCTCTCTCTCTCTCTCTCTCTCTCTCTCTCTCTCTCTCTCTCTCTCTGTCTAGAGCCAAAACAGATTTAATTGTTTTTTGCCTATCGATTAGCCTTGAGAACAAAACACTGCACAAAGTACGCAACATTATAGACAATTTAAAAGCTCATGCATGCAGCATCATAAAGTACAGTCGTACTGCTCCACTAAGCACAACGTTGCGTTTTTTAAAGGCTTCATACAAGGATTTGCCTGACAATCTCAGAACACGTTGGTTTTCCTTAATCATCAGTAAAACCATAGGGAACTGATAAGGGTTTGCGTAAAATTTACGTGGAATATTCAAGTCACGGGTCACAGAGAGCAGTACAAGCAAACAGATATTTCGTCACTTGATTTCTGCTCATTGGATAAATCGGACTATTTTCAGAAACGATTCT
Organism: Conus betulinus; assembly: GCA_016801955.1. Classification (NCBI taxonomy): domain Eukaryota; kingdom Metazoa; phylum Mollusca; class Gastropoda; order Neogastropoda; family Conidae; genus Conus; species Conus betulinus. The sequence goes on along the minus strand of JADBJO010001769.1, from coordinate 345,663 downwards.
ATAACGAGAACAATGCACTGCTGTATCACATACACCAAATCGTCAAGTGCCTGATTAATGAGTCTATTACCATCAAGCGAAAATACACTTCACATTTTCTTGAAAATTCAAATTTTCTGAACAACGAGAATCTATTGCTTTTCTGGATATGCTCATTCCAATTTTGCCATCTGATGTCCATAAATCTTTGACGAAAATATATTCAAGAACTTCCTTACATCTTTGGTTTAACCATGCAGTTCCTCAACCATTCTGAAAGAGTGTATAAGGAACACTTGAAACTCACATAGTTCTGCCACTTGAATCTATACGTAACAGCATCTTTTATGTTTCGGATGGTACTCTATTTCAACTTATTCTTCAAATTTGAAGACAGTGCCTTTAACACCGAACACGTGAGTGTATGTAAATAGGATAACGTCAGAGAGAGAGAGAGAGAGAGAGAGAGAGAGAGAGAGAGAGAGAGACACACAGAGAGAGAGAGACAGAGAGAGAGAGAGAGAGAGAGAGAGAGAGAGAGAGAGCTCTGTAGTTACATATCATGAACGTAATGAGGTCGTTAATACACGGACGCCAAGTTCACCTCACGTGCAATTAGTGACGCTAAGGCTCGAATCAACTGTAATTAGCACGCCAAGCCGGCGACCACAAGGTACCGTAGGCGTAACGTGGACACACCAGTGACAAGGTCGTGATGAGCTGACACCACAGATCCTCGCTGTGCTGGCCTCAGGCACCATGTAGGAACAACGACAGGCGACTACATCAGAGGACGAGACATGTATGCTGCGAGCACAAGACAGCCATGGGGGTACAAGCTCTCCATTTCTGTGGGTCCGAGCGATATGTGTTCGACTGAGACTCTTTTTTCTTCCTCTTCCTCTTCTTTTTTTTTTTTTTTTTTTTTTTTTTTTTTTAGTACTTTTTTTTTAAAATACGTGCACGACTTTTTTTTTTCTTCCTATCCTTGCCAACTGTCACTTATCTTTCAGAATCTTCTCCTTCCTTTCCCTGTCCCTTTCCGATTAGTCCTCCTAACCTTTCCTGTCTTTTCTTCTTTACCTTTCCTATCTTTTCTTACCTTTCCTTCACTTTTTTTGTGCTGTACCTTACTTATCATGTCCTACCTAGTTAAAAAAAAATTCTTCTATTATATTTTTCGAAAAACTTTCCTAATATTTTCTTAGTTTACCTACCTTTCCGGGTTTTTTTTTTTCTCTCCATGTTTCCTCAACGTTGTAACTCTTACTTCTTCTTTCTTCTTCTTTTCACATTTTCTTATTTGTTCCTTACCTTTCCAGACTCTTTTCTCTGTCTTTATTTACCTTTTCCAAATTTATCTTTTCTGAGCTTTCCCTACGTTCTCTAACTTGTTCATCCTTTTCCTGGCCTTTTTTGTTTTATCCTAGTCGGTAGGTCTGTTTTCCAACCTTATTGACTTTTCTCTGCTTTGTTTGTCTGTCCCGAGCTGATCTGTTCTAACCTTTTCCTACCTTTTCTAAATGATTCTTACCTTTCTTAACTTTGTCTCTGTCTGTCCTGACCTTTTTCTACCTTATCTTTCCTTTCTGTTCCTTACTTTTTCTCACCTTTACCTACAATCTCTGACTGTATCTTTATCTTTGTTAAATTTTTTTCTTAAATCATCGTTTCTTATCTTTCCCTACCGTTTCTGACTTGTTCTTAACTTTTTTTTTTTGACTTTGTTTTCTTTCTTTATTTTACTTTTCTCCACTTTCTTATTTTACTTTGTCTTTCTTTGTTGTTCTTTCTTTACTTTACTTTCTCCACTTTCTCATTTTACTTTGTCTTTCTTTGTTGTTCATACCTTATCGTTTCTTACTGTTTCCTATCATTTCTAACTTGGTCTTACCATTCCTGATTTTTTGTTGCCTTTCATTACCCTTTCGTGACATGTGTTGTTGTTGTTGTTGTAACTGCTGTTACCCTACCATCATTCTAACTTATTCTGTTCTTGACTTCGTCGCTACCTTACCGTACCATATCCCAGCCTTTTGCATCTTTTTTTTCCTAGTTTTACTAACTTGTTCCTTATCTCATCTTTTCTTATCTGTTGTTCTTACTTTCCTGATTTTCGGTTTTTTTTTTTTACTTCTATTTACCCCCTTTTTTTTTTTTCAAACTGACCTTTTTCGCATTTCCCTACCAATTCTATCTCATACCTTTCTTTTCTTTTTTTCACTGCCTTCCTTTACCCATTTACTTTCTTATAGTTTCCTTTCTCTCCCTACCTTTTCTCACTTTCCTGACTTTTTTTTTTAACGTTCTTTGTCTTTTCCTTA
>JADBJO010001769.1:335860-338360 GCA_016801955.1 Conus betulinus | reverse complement strand
AAAAACAATCATGCTTTTAAATTCCACTGCGGCCACACGTCTATAATCCACAATCTTTCTTGGACAAAATCTCCACCTGTGCTCCTAAACATGAAAATTCACTTACGTTTCATATCCAGTCCATTCATAAGACATTCTACAAGGCATGACAATACACACACAACATCCCTTGTCATGACAGAAGAAAAGGTCTTTGCTCGTCGCCTTCAGAGTAGAGCAGCCATGAATGGCACGGCAACGACTCCCAGGAATGGCATCAACAGTATTCCATTTTGCTGGCTCTAAAAGTCGTGTTTCCAGAGCCGGGAGTAAATGTCCCCAACGAACACCTACCTACGGCTGGCCTGAACATATTGGATGCGCCGTGGAACCTGCGTGTCCTTCCTACCAGAGTTCCGGTATAGCACGCCCTCGCCTAGCAAGCCAGAGAATGCCAAGTCCATGGATCACGTCTCGGTATGTAGGGCACGTGTTTCCGCTCCTTTCCACCAGACCTTAAGCAATGATCTACGTGCGTACCCGCCTCACCCTCCCAACCCTCTCCCCCGGCTGATAACAATAAGCTGACATCCTGTATCCAGCACAGACGCAGCGCACGTGAAGGAAGAACCCATGGCTACACGAGAATTGTTCTCGGCAAAGCTTTGTGGGAAAAATGCACTTTTGAAGGTCCCACCAAGTCATCAAAAATACATGCACGCAGAAGAAGAAAACGTGAGTGGCGCTGTACTGTGGCTAGCCACCTCCCTGGGAAAGAGGAGCCTAGCACTAACGAAACGGGGGTTATTGACGTAACGAAACGCCCCGTGGACTTGACTTTGTCGACCCGGGGACTTTTCGGACTGTCGCTCTGGGGACTTTCGCCACATGGACTGTCGCTCTGGGGACTTTCGCCACATGGACTGTCGCTCTGGGGACTTTCGCCCGCAGAACTTGGGGACTTTCGCCCATGGACTGTCGCTCTGGGGACTTTCGCCCGGTGGTCTTTTTCGACCCGTGGACTGTCGCTATGAGACTTTCGCCCAGAGAACTTGTTACCCCCCCGTGGACTTTGGCCCCATGGACTTTCGCCCACATGGACTTTCACCCCGTGACTTGTTGCCCCGTGGACTTTCACCCCCATGGACTTTCGCCCCATGGACTTTCGCCCCGTGTACTGTCGCTCCGTAGACTGTCGCTCCGTGGACTTTCACCCCCATGGACTGTCGCTCCGTGGACTTTCACCCCGTGGACTGTCGCTCCGTGGACTTTCACCCCATGGACTTTCGCCCCGTGGACTGTCGCTCAGTGGACTGTCGGTCTGTGGACTTTCACCCCGTAGACTGTCGGTCCCCCGTGGACTTTCACCCCATGGACTTTCGCCCCGTGGACTTCGCCCCATGGACTTTCGCCCCATGGACTTTCGCCCCATGCCCCGTGCACTGTCGCTCCGCCCCCGTGCACTGTCGCTCCATGGACTTTCATCCCCCGTGGACTTTCGCCCCATGGACTTTCACCCCGTGGATTGTCGCTCTGTGGACTTTCGCTCCGTGGACCCTCCGTGGACTGTCGACTGGACTTTCGCTCCGTGGACTGTCGCTCCGTGGACTGTCACTCCGTGGACTTTCGCCCCGTGGACCTTCGCCCCGTGGACTTTCGCCCCGTGGACTCTCGCTCCGTGGACTTTCGCTCCGTGGACTGTCGCTCCGTGGACTTTCGCCCCGTGGACTTTCGCTTTCGTGGACTGTCGCTCCGTGGACTTTTCACCCCGTGGACTTTCACCCCGTGGACTGTCGCCCCGTGGACTTTCGCCCCATGGACTTTCGCCCCGTGGACTGTCGCTCCGTGGACTGTCGCTCCGTGGGACTGTCGCTCCGTGGACTTTCACCCCGTTGACTTTCGCCCCGCGGTTGCACTTTTTCACAATGGTACAAATGTAGATTTGTATGTTCAATGGTTCCACCTCGCAATAACCACTTGAAAAAAAAACAACTCATATTTGATTTACTGTAACATACCACAATACATACACACAAACACACACACAAACATGCGCGATAGACAGTTAAAGAGGAGCGGAGACTGATGTGCTTGCACGTCAATAACAAGATTTTATTTGGGTATACATTTTTTGAGTGATGTAGTTAGTGTGTACTGATTCGGTCACAATCAACCCCCACAGGGAAAAGGAGAGAGAGAGAGAGAGAGAGAGAGAGAGAGAGAGAGAGAGAGAGAGAGAGAGAGAGAGAGAGACAGAGAGAGACAGAGACAGAGAGACAGACAGACAGACAGACAGACAGACAGACTTAGCACTCTGTGGTAATCTAAACAGTTTCCGATGGAGAGAAAAGTAACCTTAGTAAAACTTTGTTCGTTCTTTTAAACTGCTGTGACGCCAAGCTCATGAGTACTACCGTTATCTCGGGACGACATTCCACGGGGCGAAAACTCACGGAGCTAAAGAACACGGGGCGAATTTCCGGGCGAAAGACCAAAAGGGCGAAAACCCATGGGGTAAAAG
>JADBJO010001769.1:325860-330860 GCA_016801955.1 Conus betulinus | reverse complement strand
GTCTCACCGCAAAGGACGTCATCTCTGAACGGGGAAAAAAATGTGAAGAACGTTGCTTCCCACGGTCACCAACCCTCGGCAAACAAGTGATGTAAAGAGAGCAGCTGGGTCACCCGGCATGGACAAGGAAGATGACCCAGACACGCTGGCTGCTGTTCCTCTTCCGCACCCCTCTGTAACAAGTGCTGTTTATATAGACAGTGACGGCCCGCATCCCTCTGTAACAAGTGCTGTTTTATATAGACAGTGACGGTCCGCATCCCTCTGTAACAAGTGCTGTTTATACAGACAGTGACGGTCTGCATCCCTCTGTAACAAGTGTTGTTTATATAGACAGTGACGGTCTGCATCCCTCTGTAACAAGTGCTGTTTATATAGACAGTGACGGTCCGCACCTCTCTGTGTAACAAGTGCTGTTTATATAGACAGTGACGGTCCGCATCCCTCTGTAACAAGTGCTGTTTATATAGACAGTGACGGTCCGCATCCCTCTGTAACAAGTGCTGTTTATATAGACAGTGACGGTCCGCACCCTCTCTGTAACAAGTGCTGTTTATATAGACAGTGACGGTCCGCATCCCTCTGTAACAAGTGCTGTTTATAGACTGACGGTCGGTATCCCTCTGTAACAAGTGCTGTATATAGACAGTGACGGTCCGCATCCCTCTGTAACAAGTGCTGTTCATAGACAGTGACGGTCCGCATCCCTCTGTAACAAGTGCTGTTTACAGACAGTGACGGTGGGCATCCGTCTGTAACAAGTGCTGTTTTCATAGACAGTGACGGTGGGCATCCCTCTGTAACAAGTGCTGTTCATAGACAGTGACGGTCGGTATCCCTCTGTAACGAGTGCTGTTTTACAGACAGTGACGGTGGGCATCCCTCTGTAACAAGTGCTGTTTACAGACAGTGACGGTGGGCATCCGTCTGTAACAAGTGCTGTTCATAGACAGTGACGGTGGGCATCCCTCTGTAACAAGTGCTGTTTACAGACAGTGACGGTCCGCATCCCTCTGTAACAAGTGCTGTTCATAGACAGTGACGGTGGGCATCCCTCTGTAACAAGTGCTGTTTATAGACAGTGACGGTGGGCATCCCTCTGTAACAAGTGCTGTTATATAGACAGTGACGGTGGGCATCCCTCTGTAACAAGTGCTGTTTATAGACAGTGACGGTCCGCATCCCTCTGTAACAAGTGCTGTTTATAGACAGTGACGGTCGGTATCCCTCTGTAACAAAGTGCTGTTTTATAGACACAGTGACGGTGGGCGTCCCTCTGTAACAAGTGCTGTTTATAGACAGTGACGGTGGGCATCTCTGTAACAAATCTGTAACAAGTGCTGTTTATAGAGACAGTGACGGTCCGCATCCCTCTGTAACAAGTGCTGTTTACAGACAGTGACGGTGGGCATCCCTCTGTAACAAGTGCTGTTTACAGACAGTGACGGTGGGCATCCCTCTGTAACGAGTGCTGTTTACAGACAGTGACGGTGGCATGTCTGTAACAAGTGCTGTTTACAGACAGTGACGGTGGGCATCCCTCTGTAACAAGTGCTGTTTATACAGACAGTGACGGTGGGCATCCCTCTGTAACAAGTGCTGTTTATACAGACAGTGACGGTGGGCATCCCTCTGTAACAAGTGCTGTTTACAGACAGTGACGGTGGGCATCCCTCTGTAACAAGTGCTGTTTACAGACAATGACGGTGGGCATCCTCTGTAACAAATGCTGTTTACAGACAGTGACGGTCTGCGTCGCTGCATGTGGCAGCAAAGCGGATCTGACAGACACTGTAAAAGGAGACTTCTAACGGAGATCCTTTTCGTTTCGTTTTTTTTTTTTTTTTTTTCTTTTCTGGCTGTTCCGCTCACATCAGCGGTACTGCACTCACGCCGCTCATTCCGACCCCCCCTCCCCCACCCCCACCCCCACCCCCCACCCCGTCCACAGCCACAGCCTGGTACATTCCGCCACAGCCCCGGCACCGGCAATCTACAAGAGCAGTCGATGTCAAGTCGTTATGAGGCGACTAACAGAGGAGACACTTGCAGAGTCATTTCGGTGCTGTTCAGTGTGGTGGCTGCTCCGATCCAACGAACACAGGACACCACCTACTAAGCCCTCCATTGATGACAACACTTGTTGCTTGTTTGCGGAGTAGGCGTGAGCTCTCCCTACGGGACAGCGCCACCATGTCCATCCAACGACAGCTGTCCATCCAGCAGAACCGAGCCAAAGCCATAGGCAGGCAATGGAAACTGAGGTCGTCATGACAGCAGGACATGAACAGCCACAGAATATTGAGACAGTTAAAAGAAATGCTGGTCGATGAGGGTGAGGATGATGGAGATGATGTTACTGACTTTCCTTCTAGTCCGAGACTGGATGATAGGGCTTTCTGTACGCTTTACTTTCGTAACATATCCCGGCATCAACCAGGCCCGAGAAATACAGACACATCTGCAGCGCTGGTCAGAAATTCAAACAACAGCACAACACGTCACAGAGACGCATCTTTTAAGTGGCTGAAACTCGACTGTGTGGTCCCTGTCTTCCCAACTTGAGCCCCTTTTAACCCTCAACACCGGGTAGACGCCCGTCAGAGCAGACAGAAGCAATTCGACAAAAGACTCTGATAGGAATCGAACCCACGACATCCCAGCCGGCAGTCCGCGACATTAACCACTTCGCCACGGGCGGCTGGTGGGAGAGTATTTCTCCAAATCGAAGAAAACACTAATGATAAACTACATGTGTTGGGTACTGACAGCGAGGTTGAAAAGCACTGCGCAGGAGACCTGCATCTCATGGACTGAACTCTCTACGAATGGCCCAGCTGCTCTGCCAGCTTCTGACTGGCCAGGTGTTTCCAGGCATTTCCACTTTGGAAAGGCGACACAGTTAAAACCTTTCAGTCTTCTCCATTCGGACTTTTAAAACAGGCTTTGTCAGATTGAAACAAATCAAGAACAGGCAAAGATTCTGGCTGCGAGCCATACATTTCTTCTTGCAGCTGTCATGGAGTGTCTCTTGCATGAAAAGGGGGAGAAACGGGCCTGTCTGGCACCTTACACTGTACTGGTCTGCACCACCAGAACGACGACAACACATTACGATGAGTAGCAAAAAATGGCACATTTTCATGTTAACCACGAATGAGATTCGAACTCGCGACTTGTGACTGAGAACGCGACGCTCAATTGCCAACAAAAGCAATCGGGCACCTCTCCCACGCAAAAACGAACAAACAAATCAACAAAGAAAACACAGACAACTAACCCGGTATATCTCTGACCGCAAACAGAGTAAGTCAGTGACCATTACGCCCTCCCTTCGTGTCGCTTCCACACAGTGTCGCCCGTCCACTGACCTGTCAAGGTTGGTCACGTGGTACAGAAAGGTCAACAGCCTCCACGCGCGGTCATGGGCGATCAACGACTTCCATTTCTGACGATGAAGTTCAGCGAGAAAAAGACGAACGCTTGGCATCAGCTGGCGATCTTTTTTTTTTTTTACTCTCTCTCTCTCTCTCTCTCTCTCTCTCTGTCTGTGGTGTGTGTGTGTGTGTGTGTGTGTGTGTGTGTGTGTGTGTGTGTGTAGCTGTGTGTCTGTGTCTCTCTGTGTGTCTCTGTGAGTGGCTGTCTCTGTATTTCTCTGTTTTGTCTACTCGAGTGTTTTTCTTTTGCTTTGCTATCCTGGATCCATTTTCTCCCATCAAAAATCTCATCGAAACACTCCTGCGTTTAAGCTTATGTTACCTGTGACTTCTGCATGCAAACACGTTACGAAACAATCTGCCATCTATTTGCATTTGTTTCAAATCCGGTCCATTAGCTGTAGGCCTACGTGACTGATATCGTTCTCCTGTTCTTTGATTGTAAGATTTCTTGTATTCATGAAGGATACTGTTCTCCTTTTCGTTGTGTTAGATGTACCATATGCATTATATGTATATACCCCATCCCCCCCCCCCCCCCCCCCCCTTCGCAAAGGACTACGGCCTTTCATTTAAACAAATAAACTTTCCGAATCCGTATCCCTGTCCGTATCTATTTGTCCGCTTCTGTCTCTCTCTTACGGCGTGTTTTGTCCAACCGTTCATTACCCTCTCTCTCTCTCTCCCCCCCCAACCTCACCCTTTTACACACACACACACACACACACACACACACACGTGCGCGCGCGCGTGCTCGCACGATCTCTCATACTTTTGAGCCACAGCGGACAAAAATGTAGTTAAAAGTATTTTAGTCACCTTTCCACGAGCCTTTCCCCTTTTCCTTCTCTCCCCCCCCCCCCCCCCCCCTCAATCAATCGCCATCCCTTCCTGACATTCCCCTGTTCCCCTTGACGGCCCAAAGGACACGTGAATAGTTCGGCGGATCAGTTCAGAAAGAGCACTTCACCATCACACTGCACTCGGCTAAAGGCCAAAGTCATCGCTTGCCGTGTGGGAGAAGGGGAGGGGGACGAAGAGGGGAGGGAGAATGCGAGGGTGTGGAGGGAAAGGAGGTGGGGGAGGTGGAAGTGGGGGGGGCAGGAGATGGGAGGAGGCGGGGGTGGGGGTGGGGGGGGGGGGGGGGTGGGGGGGGTGTCCCCAGCAGTCAATGACCTCAAGGTCGGTATCAGTCAGGAAGAAGTGTTGCCTATCGAGTCCTAATCACGCCATCCACCCATCCACTCACCCACCACCCCCTTCCTCCATCTATTCGACCGCCATCACCCCTACTTTACCACCACCACCACCACCACCACCACCTTCCGAATGAGTGTAGTTCATTGGAAATTGGTTTGCGCGCAGTGACTTCTCCTTGTGAAAAACTGAAAGTGATTGAAAGTTGACAAGTTACCGTCCTGACTGGAAAGAGAGTTAGAGAGAGAGAGAGAGAGAGAGAGAGAGAGAGAGAGAGAGAGAGAGAGAGAGAGAAAGAAAGCCCCCAGACTTTTTAAAATATGATTGTGCTGTCTGCTTGAGTGCATACACACACACACACACACA
>JADBJO010001769.1:303360-318360 GCA_016801955.1 Conus betulinus | reverse complement strand
GATTCAGATTGGCACACACATTTCACGGCGTCGTCCTTGCATCACAGTCCAGCTTTATATATATATATATATATATTCAGCAAAGTTTTTGTTGCAATCTTTTCAGTCGTTTCCGCATAGTCATATTGACAGATAGACAAAGCGGTAATCTTTTGTGAAAACATGTTCACCTTACAAGAAATTATTAATCCATTGTGGTATTTTTTGTGTGTGTAGAAGAGATCTCTGCCTCGATACGAGGACACGCCGACAGACACACAGACACAGGTGACCGACACAACAGACAAGAGCTGGAGAGAGAGAGAGAGAGAGCTCAGGGTCATGACCTCTTTCACACTCCACCGCATCCTGACGTCACGGTTCGTTATCTTTCCAGTTCGCTGACTCTGAAACAGACGGCGGGAGAGATTATTTCAATTATTATTCATCCCATGTGTGTGCTGATAATGAAAAGGGTAGCTCGGAGGCTGAAAACGAGCAAACCGTGCTAGGGTTGTCACAACTGAGGTCTGTTGAGCGACTGACCAAAGGAGTTTGGGTTGTTTAACTTTTGATTCTGTTCAACAGTTGTGTCGTAATTGTCCCTTTACGTCGTCTCGATCTCTTCTTTTCTCCTTTTTCTTTGAATTCCACAAAGATACGATGTCTTTAATGTCTGAAGTGCTGTATATTTAGTAGTAGTAGTAGTGGCAGTTGTATCAGCGGCAGTAGTAGTAGCAATTATAGTAACAGTAATAGTACACATCGTCATGATGATCGTAGCAGCAGTAACAGCAGCAATCGCGGCAGCAGCGGTAGCAGTAGTAACAGCAGCAGCAGTAGTAGTAGCAGCAGCAGCAGTAGTAGAAACAATAGCAGCAGCAGAATGTACGAGCAACGCCCATCTTGCGCCGAATTGAATGAAGGTAAGTGGTTGCTTGTTCATTTTCGTTGTCCTGAGTGTTATGTATCTTGCCTGAAGAAGACCTAAGAGGTCAAAACGCGTCGTGTTTTGTCTTGTGATTCGTTCGTCTACGTTTTTTTCGGCGGAGCCTTCACAGTAATTTTTCAAATGTATGCAAGTCAGTTCATGGGTAAAGAACATTACTTTTCTGCTAGGGGAAGTCAGAGCAGGTAGGCACGGATTGAAAGGGTTCTTCCCTTGTCTTTTGTTCGTTTGTTTGTAAAATTAGATATACAAGAATAAAAAATGTCAACGTTGTTAACACTGGACAAGGTTTATATTCCTTGAAAATGTATTACTTTAAGTTACAGACGATTATCAATTCATAAAGAGTGACTTCGCTGGCTCTTTTATCTGGATCCGTACCATGGGTACACACCAACATTGAATGGCTTCGCCTTTTGACCACATACCATCTGTCGCCCACGTTTTATGACAAACAAAAGTTCCGTAGTTTTTTGTGTAATCTGGCTGACAGATGGTCAAACAGACAAACAAACAAACGGGCGCGGATGAAGACACAGCCATCTTGAAGGATGTAAAAAGAATGCAATAGATTTCGCATACAAGCATTTCGTCTCACCCTTGCTCTCCAAAATTTGCCCCCCCCCCTTCCCCCCCCCTTTCCTTTTCCTCCGGCCTCTCCCCCCCCCCCCCCCCCCCCCCCCCCTCCCCCCCCCGGACCTTCCAACTACTCCCCATCCCCTCCTCTTCCCCCCATCCGTCCTTTTCTGTGATGGCATCAGTCAGCAATGTAATTTTGCTAAAGAAGGATTCCTCTGCTGCTTCTTTCTTTCTTTGTTTTGCCAGCGAGTAAAAACTTGGAAAGAAGTTTAGGGAGCACAGAAGATTAGATTTTTTTGTTTGTTTGTTTGTTTGTTTTTTTTACACAAGTAAGTCATAAGAGATTCAAACATGTTTGCGTTGTACAAAGGCAAAGGCAAATTCAAATTGGGCTTCCTCTGTTTAGCAGAGAAGAGCGAAAAGGAAGAGTGAAGAGGGGAGCGGGGCAGGGAGGGAGGAGAGAGAGGGGAAAAGGGAGGGAGAGGGTCACGGGGGGGGGGGGGGGGGGGGGGGGGGGGGGGGGGGGGGGGGGGGGGGGTGTAGAAGGAGGAAAAAGAGAGCCAAGTTGATGTAGATGAATCTGTTTCCATTATCTGCACATACTTCTTCACTTAACGGCCATCACCACTACAGGGCGCACCAACTGGCCAACAACAGGCTGCCAGAGTTAAGTCCCCTGGGCCATCCTTTCCAGCTGCTTTCGGCAGTTGTCGCCCATCTGTTGGGTGTCCATCTCAAGGTCAAGGCCGCAGCTGTTCTTTGGTCAGCTTCTGTCGTCAGTTGTCTGTCTGTCTGTCTGTCTGTCTGTCTGTCTGTCTCTCTCTCTCTCTCTCTCTCTCTCTCTCTCTCTCTCTCTCTCTCCATCATGGAAAGTAAAGAATCCGATGGTTCTCTATCAGAGAACGTTACTGTTACTGGTGGATGGGATAAAGACAATGCCTGAACATCACCTGAAAAGATTTCCTTCTTTTATTTTTATTTTTTATTTCAGACCCATAAAGACAACATTTAGCTTACATTTGGCGAAGATCAAGTGGATTTGAGAGGGAAAGAAGCTGGTTTAGATATATACATCGTTTCAGTTTCGTCTTTAGTTTTCATCCCTGTCTCTTTTACAATTAATAGTCATAAAACATGTGTCAAGCTACACGATTTGCTGAATTCAGTAAACTTCCTTGGGATTCAATAAGAATATAGGTTTCTGGATTCTGGATTCGACATTAGAAATGTAGTTACAGACTCAGAATCAAAAACTTGGAGAATATTTCGACAGGGTCGCCCTGTCTTCTTCAGCTCACTGTTGCTGTTGTGGCATCAAGGCCTGGTGGGACGACTGTTGTGTTGGGGTTAACGGTTATCAGGATCTGATGGAGGGGAAGTTCAAAGCCTTGACCTCTGTTCCGCGGTTTCCCTACGGTTGGTTTAGGCCCACCTACTGTGTGCCGGGCCCACTGTGATTAGTGTTAGTGCCACGGGTTGCCTGGACTGTGATTGAGTGTTAGTGCCACGGGTTGAGGCTGACCCACTGTGATTGAGTGTTTAGTGCCACGGGTTGAGGCTGACCCACTGTGATTGAGTGGTTAGTGCCACGGGTTGAGGCTGACCCACTGTGATTGAGTGTTTAGTGCCACGGGTTGAGGCTGACCCACTGTGACTGAGTGGTTAGTGCCACGGGTTGAGGCTGACCCACTGTGACTGAGTGGTTAGTGCCACGGGTTGAGGCTGACCCACTGTGATTGAGTGTTAGTGCCACGGGTTGAGGCTGACCCACTGTGATTGAGTGGTTAGTGCCACGGGTTGAGTGCCACGGGTTGAGGCTTGACCCACTGTGATTGAGTGTGGTTACGGTTGAGCCACGGGTTTTGAGTGCTGACCCACTGTGATTGAGTGGTTAGTGCCACGGAGTTGCCCACTGTGATTGAGTGTTAGTGCCACGGGTTGAGGCTGCCCCACTGTGATTGAGTGGTTAGTGCCACGGGTTGAGGCTGACCCACTGTGATTGAGTGTTAGTGCCACGGGTTGAGGCTGACCCACTGTAATTGAGTGTTAGTGCCACGGGTTGAGGCTGACCCACTGTGATGAGTGGGTGCCACGGGTTGAGGCTGACCCACTGTGATTGGGTGGTTAGTGCCACGGGTTGCCACTGTGATTGAGTGGTTAGTGCCACGGGTTGAGGCTGGCCCACTGTGACTGAGTGGTGAGTGCCACGGGTTGAGGCTGGCCCACTGTGACTGAGTGGTTAGTGCCACGGGTTGAGGCTGGGAATCGGGGGTTCTAGTCCCATGAGAGGCAGATATTTCTGTTCTTTTTTTTTTTAAAGCGTCAGTTGGCTCCTAGCCCGAGTCGGTGAGACTCTAATGGCTCAAATGAGATGAGAGGACTGGAAGCACTCAGTCGAGTTACATCATCCACCGAATGGAAACGTTTTCTGAGAATCCGACTTACATTTCTAGTCAGCTCCCCCACACCAACCCCCCTCTTCCACCCCCCCACCCCCCCCCCCCCCCCCCCCCCCACCCACCCCCCCCCGCGACTTCGTCTTTTCCTCCGTCTGTTTTCTTTGCATCTGTATCTGAGGTCCTTCACTATGCTGTACGAGAGGTGAGAGTTTATGAGTGAGGAAGGGGAGAGGAAGGCAGGGGTGGGAGGCAGGGGAGGAGGGGAGGGGGGGAGGGGTGGTGGGTGGAGGTGGAAAGGGGGAAATAATGATCTGTCCAACAGTATTTTAATTTTTTTTTTTAAAACAAGAATAGACGTGAATGGTTTTTTTGTTTACATTTGTTCTATGTTCAAGGTTTGCATTGAGAACATCGTTTCCTTGAAGAGCTCCCACGAAAGCCGCATTGTATGTTCTGAGAATCTTTGTGATTCCTTGAAACAAACTCTGCCTCGGAAGGTTACAAGCAATCAGGATCATTATGGGGTGAGTCACCAGACAGCCTCACAGTTGTCAGTCAGCTCGTCAGCTTCATAGAACTGAGAGCAGCCGCTGGGATTTTCCACAGCTCACACCCGGATGTGCCCCTGAGGCAGACACGTGTTATGTGAATGATCGAAACCGGCATTACAGTCTACAAATTTAAAAAAAAAAATCGATCATAATTCACATGTGATCTTTTTTCTTTCTGTCGGTTTTTTTTGTTTTTTTTTTTTTTTTTTTTTTTTTTTGCTTTTGTTTTAACTGATTCTTAAAAAAAAAAAAAAAAAAACTAAATCATCCATTCGCATTTAATTCTTTTCTTTTCTTTTTTTCTTTCTTTGACTCTTTCGTTTTTTCTTTTTTCTTTTGATTGGTTCTTTCTTTCTTCCTCATTCCATTCGTTTTTTCTTTTTCTTTTCTTTTTTTTCTTTTCTTTTTCTTTCCTTTCGATTTTTTCTTTCTTTCTTTTGATTGGTTCTTTCTTTTCTTACTTTTCCCCCCCCCCCCTCCCGCCCCCTTCCCCCCTCCCTCACTCTCTTTCTCTCTTTTTGATTGTACATATTCAACCAGATTTAAGCGCGTTCGTGTTTGCTGTCATCTTCCATTTCCTGTTCGTGCCTTGGGGGTTATCACCACACTATTCTAATGTATTCCACCCTCTTCCCATACCGTCCCCCCCCCTACTCTGTCTGTCTGTCTCCCTATCCCTCCCTCCCTCCCTTCTTCTCTTGTGCATAGCGACCACTTATGTGTCGCCGACTCTCTCTCTCTCTCTCTCTCCCCCTCCCTCCTTCCCTCTCTCTCTCTCTCTCTCTCTCCCCCCCCCCCCTCTCTCTCTCTTTCTGCCTTGCTCTGTCTCTCTCTCCCTCCTCTCTCTCTCCTCCCTCCCTCTCCCTCCCCTCTCTCTCTCCCTCCCTCTGTCCACTCCCCCCCTCTCTCTCCCCTCTCTCTCTCTCCTCCTCCCTCTCCCCTCTCCCTCTCCCGACCCTCCCCTCTCTCTCTCTCTCTCTCTCTCTCTCTCTCTCTCTCTCTCTCTCTCTCCTCTCTCTCCTGGAGGTCGTCTCTCTCAGTATGATGTAACATCTATTCCATAATTTCACAGGTTATGTCACGCATACACTTGGAAAACTGCTACGAGGAATTTTTCATTGACATTACATGGGAAAAACCAAGCGGCCATCGGAGATCAGGCGCAGGCCTTCTTTTTCCTTCCTGAAAAACAAGCTGTCATGGCTAATGCAGCAAGCTCATTTCAAAAGAATGCCCGAATGTGTGTGTGTGTGTGTGTGTGTGTGTGTGTGTGTGTGTGTGTGTGTGTGTGTGTGTGTGTGTGTGTGTGTGTGTGAAAAACAGTAAATCTTTTCTCAAAAGCAAGGATGATGTACTATCCCACACACTACAGTATTTTGCTGATGTCTATCCTTCTTCATTTCGACTTTCATTACTAATGGCTTCTGCAAATGAAACTACTGTAAAAACGTTTTTTTTTTTTTTCTATTTTCTTGTACAAGGCGTATTCAAGATTCGAAGTATAGCATGTAGTTAGGTATTGATTGTTGTATGTTGTTTACTATAGAGTTACTTTTACTTGTGGATGCCTATATAAGTTTCATGATTCGCTTATTTCTGTCTGAAATGATTTGATCACAGCACCCCCTTCATTAAAGGCCATGGCCTGTATGAATTAACCATCCGTATCCGTATCCGTTGTTGATGTCTATGTTATCTTAGACAGACGGAAGGACGTCAGCTTACAATGAGCAAACTTGTCAAACATGGGAGTGGTTATGAACTGGTCCTTTAAATCGAGCTTGATTAACCACGATCGTGCCCATGGTTTAGCAGTGCCAACGGTATTATCGAGAACTGGTTTACCTTTTGTTCGTTTGATTTTTTGACAAATGTTCTACATTAACCCATTCATTTCAAATCAATCCAGCTTTTTGTTTCAGTAGTCTAGTCCCCAAAAAAGGGACAAAAGGAGTAAACTTTTTGGAATCTCGAATTTTGAATTGTATGTCGTCCCTTAGCTTGCGAACGGTTTAAAATCAATGATTAGGTTTTTAGCTTCCTAACAGTAAATTTTAATTATCATTTGTATAGTCACTGAAAAAAAAAGTTATTCTTTAAATTATTAAAAACAAAACAGACAAAACAGCACAACAAAACCACCAACACACAACACACACACACACACACACACACACACACACACACACACACACACGTTTGACATATGTGCTCAAAATAGAAAGGAAAAACCCCGGTTTCAGAATGATACGAATGACCTATTTATCTCACAAGGCATGTGCGTGACACCTTTGAATGCAATACACAGTGGAAAAAAAGGAGGTGGTGGGGACGGGGGGAGCGCTCGTGTACATACAAATGAAACCATCTCCACTCCCTTTGGACAAAGTATAATCTGCCCCTGATTTAAAAATCACAAGCAAGAAAAGCTCTGCCCCGATTCGTATCTAAATAAGATTCTTCTGTAATATCAATGCATGTAGATTTACTTTTTTTAAAGACACATATCAACAAGACATGTAGTTTTGTTGACAGGCATTTCCAGAATACAACTGCTTCGCTTTAAAGTGACTTTATGTGCAAGTGTGTGACATTTCTACGTGTTATGTAGTGTTAAAAACCATTGCCAATAACAGAAATTCACCCTATAGGCATGATGATTAACGATGGGCGTATCAGTGTGGAGCACGCTGGAACACAATCAATAGCATGTTCACTCTCACCGAGGAAAAAGGTAGAAAATGTGTGCTTAACAAAACCCCTACTATGACAACATGAAACAAAACAAAACAAAACAAAAAACAACAACGAAAAAAAAAAACGTTTTAAAAGTTAAAGATCAATTCAAAAGGACGAGTGAACAAACATAAAAATGTATTCGCACTGTCTTAACACGTTAGCATGTTAGCTTCAATAGTCGAACAGGCTGAGCTGTCAATCAAATTTGTGACGACCAAGTGACTTTAATTCCTGTGTTTAAACCAGCCGCGCCGTGGCGAAGTGGTTAGCGTCGCGGACTCCTGGTTGGGAGACGGTGGATTCGATTCCCATCAGAGCCTGTCTGTGGGATTTTTTCTCCCCGACTGGCTCCTACCCAGAGTTGAGTTTGCTATGGGCACAACTGGGAAGACTGGGACCACACAGTCGAGTTTCATCCACTTAATGGATGCGTCTCTGAGAGTGTTGCTCAAATTCCCTGACCAACACTGCAGGCGTCTGTATCTATCGGGCCTGGATGACGTCGGGATAGAGTACAACCTCGTCATGCAGTCTCAGACAAGAATGGAAATCCATCACCCTCGTCCTCGTCGATCAGCACACACACACACAAAAAGTCTCAGGATCTGTTGCCCTTCACGCCCTGTTTTCATGGTGACCTCAGTTTTGATGTCCTCTCCATGTCTGAGGCATTGGTTGATTCTGTCGGTATCACTGGTTTCGGCAAATTCATGGGGACTGCAGATGGGGACGTGGTGGCGCCCTACGGAGGGAGAGCTCACTCACGCCGTCTCCGCGATATTAAGCGATGATTGTCGTCAGTCGGGGGCATAGTAGGTGGTGTCCTGCGTATGTTGAATCAGAACAGGAATCACCGAACACCACCGACGTGACTCGGCAACAGTGCAGTGTCTCCTCAAGTGGGTTGCCCCCATGACGACCTGACACTGACTGGTCCCTGTGGATTGCAGGTACCGGGGAGTCGGAATGAGCGGCGTGTGCCACTAGGGTGTCACAGAAGTTGGGACCAAAAAAAAACAACAAACAAACAAAAACTCTATTCAACGAAGTTTCGTTTCGTGTTGTTAACCACCGACGCATAGGGTTCTTGTGGAGAAACTAGCGAACCGATAAAAAAAATATGTATTTAATAGTTAGATTTGGGATCAGTTATGACTGGTTTGCACCGAATCCTTAAATTGTTCAATATCGCAAGTGGCATTCACCGCAAAACTACAGACCCAGTAGTCGGCCTGAGAGCCAACATCAAGCCAGTTCAAGATCATTAGCGGCTGTCTTATAGTGGAGAATCACACGATTTTGACAAAAGTATGACTGAATTGTATTTCATACCAGTTTTAACGAAACTGCAACTACTCACAGGACGCAGGGACAGGGAGGCTAGGTGACTCCGACTCGGTGGGTTTGTGTTTCACTAGGATCTAGAAACTGTGAGTGACAAGGGTCAAGTATTACTCTCAGATACTGACCCTCAGGGTTTGTGGTTTCATGATACAAGTTGGAAGCTGTGCTACAAAATGCTGAAATCACAAATGAAATCAGTTCAAAAACCCACCCGTAACTATCTGTTACTCAGAAATTGTACCATTTTAGCAAGACTTACAAACGAATCTGTGTGACAATCGATTTTTACCCACCCACGGACAACGGTTCCAAAGGAACACAATTCAGCGAAGAAAAAAAGAATGCCTGAATCTATCTGTGCAAATCTTAAATAAATGTCAGCGAATCGCCCAGAGAAACGTGGACAAACGAGTCACAGGACAACACACACGCGTTTCGACTCTTAGGTCTTCTTCAGAAACAAAGACGAACAAAATAACGAAAATGCACTTAGCTTTGATCGCTTCAGATTGCTTCTGAGTTCAGCGCAAGGAAGAAGGCGTTCAAACACACACACACACACACACACACACACACACACACACACACACACACACACACGCCACCAATAAAACAACAAGGATCATTGAAATTGTTGTTTCATGCTAACTCGTTTTCCTCCATTTCAGTCTGGTACGACGATCAATCGTGATCATCATGAAAATGCTTAGTAAGACTCATGACAACTGTCAATTATGACCCATGAATCCGGGTAACAATGACACGTGCATGCGCATTATCGGTATCCTGCGCGGACCGTAGGCCTTTGTGACGGCTTGGTGAGGGTTGCGACCTGAGGAATTTGGGAATAGCTGTCATAATTAACTTGTTCACTGCTCACACATGACTAGAGTGAAAATGTGCACGCTTTTTTTTTCCTTTTTATTTCTCTTCACTTTTTGTTTTTCATTTTTGATTCATTACCTCAACAGGGTCAAAATCAGAGGAAATTACTGTTTTGGTTGAAAAAATTCAGCAGGGGCTTTGTTTGGAGTGTGAATGTACATTGTTAAAGAAAAAGAAACACATAAGCTTTCCCTGGGTCACTTCCGCTTTGGCTCAATGACAGGCTGCTGGACTTTTCCAACGCAGCTCAGGACGGACGCTCTCTCAACGTTGAAACCCGTTCCCCATCACCAGCTACAAATTACATGAATTGCAGCTTGTTTTTCTCCAAAAATTTAGACACATGAAATGAATTCAAACGAAGTGAAACTTGTGTTTTTTTTTTCCATTTCATTTGTTTAACATCCACATGTTTAAGTTTTGTCTAAACTAAAAATCCAAGTCACAATGGATACCGATCAGGAAAAAAAAAAAATCCAGGATATAGTCAGCAAAGAATTCATGGTAGATGCATGCATCATATGGTCGAGTATTAGGACAGATGCGCCATGTAGTCAAGTATTAGGGCAGATGCGTCATATAGTCAAGTTCAGGGCAGACGCGTCATGCAGTAAAGTATTATGGCAGATGCGTCATATAGTCAAGTATGATGGCAGATATGTCAAATATAAAGCCGAAAAAAAAAACCCACTTTCACGCCAGAATTCCCTTTTGTTTAAGTGAGATCATGAATATTATTATTTTTCACCGATGACCATTACTACGTTTATTGTGAAAAGATAAATTCTGACCTTTTGAAGCTGGAAAGCTTCTATACATATCTACCAACTCTTTTAGGCAGGAAACGAAAAGAACGTTATGCTTGCGGAGATGCTGTCATTCTATCCAGACACAAGAATAGAAAGAGGCACAAGCAAGCAAGCTACTTTATTCTTCCTATGAACCCATGCTGTCGGAAAGTTGCTGCCCTTTGCATTTAGAACATCCCCGTGTACGCAGAGCATGCTACATTAGTTTTCAAGAAAGTTGAAACTGTAGGAAATTCCCATTTGACTCAACGACGGTTATGTGCATAGGCAGAGGCACAGTGTAATTTGGTTCACAGTGTAACTGGGTTACGTTGTCAAACTGAATTAGAAGTAATCGGCACATGAAACAGACCCATCCAAAGAAATCTGAAAAGGCAATGGCATCTCAAACGCGCAACTAAAGATCTCCTCGACAGCTGACCTGAAAATCAACCACAAAAGAAAAAAAAAAAAAAAAAAGGTGTGTGTGTGTGTATGTGTGTGTGTGTGTGTGTGTGGGGGGGGGGGGGGTAGGGGGGGGGGGGGGGGGGGGAAGACCTTCCAGGGGAGATAATTTGTATTATTCAACAAGGGTATATCCCCCCCCCCCCCCCCCCCCGTTCCCCGTCTCCTTCCCAAAATGAAATGAATGATCACTTTATGACTCAAAGAATATGAAATTAACATTCTACGTTTATTGTAAACGTGAATTTTAACACCTCAAGCACATGACAGATGGACGTTTTTTAATGGTATATCTTTCACCATTCATATATGGAATCAAAACCATATCGTGGCGCGAATCAGACTGATCGGCGTCCTGCTAAAAAGAAAAAAAAATTAATAATGAAATAAAATAATATGGTATCCTAGCAAACTAAAATTTAGGTCTCAAAACCGACACCTGGAAATGTCTTCCGAGAGAAACTGGACATCAGTCTGCCCGCGTGAAGACAGTGTCATAAGTATTTCAAGCATGTTTGTCTTTATCTGCTAATGACCTAGAGCATTAGGCACAACTGTGCAAAATGTCCAAGTAACATGTCATGTGAGTGCTATTGTGACCGATTTCCAATCTTCTGTATGTTCTTTTAATTTCCTTCCCCCCCCCCCCCCCCCCCCCCCCCCCTTTTTTTTTTTCTTTTCTTTTTCTTTTTTTTTTTTTTTTTTTTTTTTTCTTTTTCCTTTGTTTTCTTTTTTTTTTTGTCCTGGTGGTTGAATTTTCCAATACTGACACAACGTACATGACATATGGATGGCCTTTCTCCGGTTAAAGATTGAAATCGATTCAGGCCCTATTCGTTTGATGAATATTGGTCGTCTCTTGGCGGAAAGACAGTATTTCATCTGAGTAGCGCACTTGTCATGTGAGCCACAAGTGCTGCGCAGTTTAGAACTCTTTCCACTGACGCGCAGGAAGCGGGATTAACGAAAGGAAGATTACGCGGGGTTTGTGACTGCATCACGCGGATGACGTCAGTCCAGTGGACTGATGTTTTCCGCACGATACTGTCTAGCTGACTGACATGTTATGAGGAACAAATAAGTGAGAGATACGGGTTGGGGTTGAGTAAACAATTAGCTATCCGTTATCATGGGGGGGGGGTGGGGGGGGGTTGCTAAGATGAGGGATTTAAAGTTCAAGTATCGAGCCTATCATATTAACATCAAACTTTTCATAACAAACAACGAACAATAAGCCTACTGAATTTATCCTGTGAACAGAACCATTTGTTACGCTTTTCTGGAGTCGACATTCAACTACTGATTTAAACTCGTCAGTAAAATAAAATAAATGAAATGAAATAAAGGAATAGAATACAAAAGCATGAATGTTTAACACCTACAATATCTCAGCTGCGAAGATTCCCCACATATATCATCGTCATTGTTATTCTCCATCATGAGGGACTGACAACAAAATCAACGTGACTCGCAAAGCAGCCAAAAAAAAGCAGAAAAGGGACATGGAAAGAAAGATGTATGTAGCGAAACTAATGAAAGAAACGATTAGCTGAATAAATAATTAAATGAATGAATAAATAAATAAATAAATACATGAACAAATAGATAAATAAATAAACATGCAAACAAGCATTCAAACAAATAAATAAGAGAAGATAAGAAAAACCAATATCAAAGTAGACATTTGAGACCAAGGTGGAGGATCCAAAAAGGATGCGTGTGTGTTCAAACGCGCAGGCAGTCAGCAGTGAGTTTGACAGTTCAAACCCCAAGCTTTGCCTGTCACGTCCGCACGGTCCGTGCCTATCAATTGTGAGCAGTAGTCTGTACTAGGATATCCTGAGAGATGGAGTGTGTCTCTGGATGAGCAAATGGCTTGATTACGCATTACGCAGTAAGAAAAAAAAAAGTATCGGGAGTAATACAAACACAGACCAGAGACAGTAGAGGAGTGAGGATGCGTGTCTCTGCTTTGCGCTAGGTCGAGTTCCACTGCGCCAAAGGTACAGAGCAGACAGGATAAGTGTCTCTGCCTTTCGCTAGTTAGAGTTACATCGCGCCAAAGGTACAAAGCAGACAGGATCAGTGTCTCTGCCTCTTAGTCTTACTGGTTGGTGTCTTACTGTGTGCAGCAAAGGCATTTACCACTTCCTCTTGGCACTGTTGTCCGCCTCCTGGTGACGGTTTGGCTGTCTGTCCACCACACTTTGCAACTGATAGTGTCTAATTGTTCAGTTTGAAGCACAAACACGATGAGTTCTCAGGTCAGCAAAACCTACATGCATTCTGCAGACTGACCTTGTTGAAACAGCGGACAAAAAGAAATTGGCATATGTGTGTACCTGAGAGGATACATAAGCCAACTGAGCAGTTCTCTCGCTTAGAAGTGGTTTGGTGGCTCTGCAGACGTAAAAAAAAAAATGTTTATTGTATTGAGTCATTTGAGTTCCGACATACCACATCCTACAGAAGCAGCCAGCCACATGCAAGACACATGTTAGGTCCCTCGTACACTTGACCTTCCACTTTGTTTTAATCGCTTGTACTCCGCACGAATGTTACTATTAGAACAAAGAAAATGAAGCCATCACAAGATCAGTACAAAATGACACTTTGGCTATGGTCAGACGTAACAATTAAGACGATAATACTTTATGATTAAAATAAACATCTACCCTTAAACTTTGTTATTCGACCCAGCTGACATACATATGCTGTTACCGATCGTCATTATACGGGAGAAGCCTGCCCATAAGTCGTCCATTCCATGCTCATACTTGATGATACTGGTTTTTTTTTCCACATTTTCCACACGTGGCTATTTTTAGGTGATGGCTTTGTTCTTCGGCTTTGCGCGTGCAATTCGGTGTTTTCATGTCTGTGTATGTCTGAACGAATAAATATTGTGTGATTGAATCGGCGTCAGTGAAAACAGTCGCCCTTTTGGGAAGGAGGTAAGTCTCACATGGGTTATCCACTCCTGATCCTGGACATTGAATTTGGACAATTGTAAACAAGATCTGAAGGGAAGCTAACCCGATTTGAATTCTGTCCCAGTCTGCCAACCATCCACTCGCAATGCAGCGTACATGTCTGGCAAATGTCTAACACACTACCGCTCAACCTGTCAAACCCCCCGAAATTTGCTACGTACGTATGCGGGTTTCATTAGCGATGTGCACGAGCAAACAGGATTTAGACACAGGGAAACAAACGGAAAATAAGGCAAAATGCTGAAAACTTTCACTCTACATCTTTGAACGCGCACATTAAAGCAGTTACACATCCCGCGGACTGGACTGGTTCACTGGTTGTATCCTGCTTATGCACTGGTCCGGCTGTTCCCCCACGCTTAGCCACTGACAGAGTCAAACTGCCGAGTTTGAAACACACACGCGATTCGCCCGTGGACCAAGGATACGTTCAGGCCGTGGACCAACCTCTCTAAACTGCGCGCATTAGCAAGCTGGAATAGGTGCATAAATATGGGTTACCTGAAAGGGCGGCCCAAGCAATTGAACAATTCTTTCGTGCCCGTGGTAACCGTGATGCCCAGAAATGTTAGGGACTGCACGAGCGGACAGGACTCCGACGAATACGAAAGAAAAAAGCGAAGAGAGATATGAATCCTGTCCTTTCTTCATCTTTGCAAAAACAATTTCTCTGTGATCATGACGCTGACTAAAAAAAAAACAATAATAATAGTCATAAAAATAATAAGATTAAATAAAGGTACGAGAGAGAGAGAGAGAGAGAGAGAGAGAGAGAGAGAGAGAGAGAGAATGCCTGTATGTGTATATGAGAGAGAGAGAGAGAGAGAGAGAGAGAGAGAGAGAGAGAGAGAGAGAGAGAAAGAGAGAGAGAGGAAAACGATTTAGGGAAAGGGCTGCAGCTATGTCTGTATGTGTATATGAGAGAGAGAGAGAGAGAGAGAGAGAGAGAGAGAGAGAAGAGAAGAGAGAGAGAGAGAAAGAGAGAGAGAGAGAGAGAGAGAGAGAGAGAGAGAGAATGCCTGTATGTTGTATGAGAGAGAGAGAGAGAGAGAGAACGAGAGAGAGAGAGAGAGAGAGAGAGAGAGAGAGAGAGAGAGAGAATGCCTGTATGTGTATTGAGAGAGAGAGAGAGAGAGAGAGAGAGAGAGAGAGAGAGAGAGAGAGAGAGAGAGAGAGAGAGGAAACGATTTAGGGAAAGGGCTGCAGCAGCGAAGATGAAGGAAGGAAGAGGAGGGATGGAGTAAAGATGCAACAGAAGGCATTGAAATATTAAGCGCCGTACTGACAGTACAAAGTAGCCATCTCTCTCTCGTGAAAAGAACCCATTTG
>JADBJO010001769.1:298360-300860 GCA_016801955.1 Conus betulinus | reverse complement strand
ATGGAGACAGGCAGAAAAACATGTATGGAGACAGGCAGAAAAACATGTATGGAGACAGGCAGAAAAAATGTATGGAGACAGGCAGTGAGGAAGGCATCAAAATGTATGTATGGAGACAGGCAGAAAAAAAACATGTATGGAGGTAGGCAGTGAGGAAGGCAGAAAAGACATGTATGGAGACAACAGTGAGGAAGTCCGAAAAATATGTATGGAGACAGGCAGTGAGGAAGGCAGAAAAACATAGAGGAAATGAACAGTGGTTAAGGAAGACAGACGGGAAAGTACAGAAGTGCACAGTGAGACAGAAAGACAAACAGAGAAGAAAAGAGGAGGGGAGAACAGGGAGACAGGAAGACAAAAGAAGAAAAGAGATGAGCATGAGAAAGGAAAGAGGAACGGAGAAGAAAAGAGATGCACAGTGAGGTAGGAAGACAGACAAGAAAAAGAGATATGCAGTGAGGCAGGAAGACAGAGAAGAAAAGAGATGGGCAGTGAGGCAGGAAGACAGAGAAGAAAAGAGATGCGCAGTGAGGCAGGAAGACAGACAAGGAAGGAAAAGATGCATAGTGAGGTAGTAAGACAGACGGAGAAGGAAGACAAAGCAAAGCGAGGTAGGAAGACAGAGAAGGACAGAGATGCATTGTAGGGAAGGAAGAGAGACGGAGAAGGAAAGAGATGCAAAGTGAGGTAGGAAGACAGACGCAGAAGGAAAGAGATGCATTGTAAAGTAGGAAGACAGACGGAGAAGGAAGAAGATGAGTTTGTAAGATAGGAAGACAGACGGAGAAAGAAAAGATCACAATGAGGTAGGAAGGCAGACAGAGAGGAAGAAGAGATCATAATGAGGTAGGAGAAGACAGACAGAGAAGGAAAGAGAGATCATAATGAGGTAGGAAGGCAGACGGAGAAGGAAAGAGATGCATTGTAAGATAGGAAGACAGACAGAGAAGGAAAGAGATCACAATGATGTAGGAAGACAGACAGAGAAGGAAAGAGATCACAATGAGGTAGGAAGGCAGACAGAGAAAGAAAGAGATCATAATGAGGTAGGAAGACAGACAGAGAAGGAAGAGATCATAATGAGGTAGGAAGGCAGACAGAGAAGGAAAGAGATCATGATGAGGTAGGAAGGCAGACGGAGAAGAAAAAGATGCATTGTAAGGTAGAACGACAGACAGAGAAGGAAAGAGATCACAATGAGGTAGGAAGACAGACAGAGAAGGAAAGAGATCATGATGAGGTAGGAAGGCAGACGGAGAAGGAAGGAAAGAGATGCGTTGTAAGGTAGGAAGACAGACAGAGAAGGGAAGAGATGCATTGTAAGGTAGAAAGACAGACGGAGAAGGAAAGAGATCATAATGAGGTAGGAAGACAGACGGAGAAGGAAAGAGATCATAATGAGGTAGGAAGACAGACGGAGAAGGAAAGAGATCACAATGAGGTAGGAAGACAGACAGAGAAGGAAAGAGATCAAATGAGGTAGGAAGACAGACGGAGAAGGAAAAAAAGATTCTTAATGAGGTAGGAAGACAGACAGAGAAGGAAAGAGATCATAATGAGGTAGGAAGACAGACAGAGAAGGAAAGAGATCATAATGAGGTAGGAAGACAGACAGAGAAGGAAAGAGATGCATTATAAGGTAGGAAGACAGACAGAGAAGGAAGGAAAAAGATCACAATGAGGTAGGAAGACAGACAGAGAAGGCAAAGATCATGATGAGGTAGGAAGGCAGATGGAGAAGGAAAGAGATCATAATGAGGGTAGAAAGACAGACGGAGAAGGAAAGAGATGCGTTGTAAGGTAGGAAGACAGACAGATAAGGAAGGATGCATTGTAAGGTAGAAAGGCATACGGAGAAGGAAAGAGATACATAGCAAGGTAGGAGGACAGACAGAAAAGGAAAAGAGATGCATTGTAAGGAGGTAGAAAAGGACAGACGGAGAAGGAAAAAGATCACAATGAGGTAGGAAGGCAGACAGAGAAGGGAAAGAGATCATAATGAGGTAGGAAGGCAGGCAGACAAGAAGGAAAGAGATCATAATGAGGTAGGAAGACAGACAGAGAAGGAAAGAGATCATAATGAGGTAGGAAGACAGACAGACGGAGAAGGAAAGAGATCATAATGAGGTAGGAAGACAGACGGAGAAGGAAAAGATCTTAATGAGGTAGGAAGACAGACGGAGAAGGAAAGAGATCATAATGAGGTAGGAAGACAGACGGAGAAGAAAAGAGATCATAATGAGGTAGGAAGACAGACGGAGAAGGAAAGAGATCATAATGAGGCAGGAAGACAGACGGAGAAGAAAAAGAGATCATAATGAGGCAGGAAGACAGACAGAGAAGGAAAGACATCATAATGAGGTAGGAAGAGAGACAGAGAAGGAAAAGAGATGCATTGTAGGGTAGGAAGACAGACAGACGCAGAAGGAAAGAGATGCATTGTAAGGTAGGAAGACAGACGGAGAGAAGAAAGAGATGATTGTAAGGTAGGAAAGATAGA
>JADBJO010001769.1:268360-288360 GCA_016801955.1 Conus betulinus | reverse complement strand
AGTCCAGCCTAAAAATGAAAGCATTTCTTATTCCGTTTATGTGTTGTTGTTGTAGTTTGTTTTTTTCTTAAATGAAAATTAATATAATCATCTTGGAAGAAGAAAAGAAACCAGAGAGAGAGAGAGAGAGGATTCATAGAGAGAGAGAGAGAGAGAGCTCCTTTTCAACAGCTCAGCTAACTTGCATCTTATCGTCCCCATCCGTTTTGGTTTCGAATCCACACCCAGTTTACTTCATGTTGCACGACTCATTCTGTCTATGCTAGGAGACGAGTTTATCATCCCATTGGCCGGAGAGGCTTTAAAACCGAAGTCCACTTAATTTGTATTAAATACCTTGCTGAGCTTGCATCGACTATGTCAATACAGGTTCTGACCACATGACCCCTCCCCTCCCCCCAAATGTCTCTGTATTAATAACAAAATAAACAAATCGCGTAATGGCTCTGTCATCTTTTTTATTGGTGAAAGGCCACGCTTCAGATGGCACAGTTAGCAAAGCCTGAGGGAGCAATGGAACAATGCAAGTCCTCCAGCCGCATCTACACGGACCATCCTGAGGGCGAGGACTGGTAGAAGAGAGATCGTAGGTGGGTGGTGTAAGTGCGCACGCGCACGCGTGTGTATGAGAGAGAGAGAGAGAGAGAGAGAGAGAGAGAGAGAGAGAGCAGTTGGGTGGCTGGGTGTATATATATATATATATATATATGCGTGTGTTGTGTGTATGAGAGGGAGAGAGAAGGTGGGTGGGTGGATGCGCCTAAGGTGGATGTAACTAATTATGCGAGTGTGTGTGTGTGTGTGTGTGTGTGTGTGTGTGTGTGTGTGTGTGTGTGTGTGTGTGTGTGCTTGAGAGAGAGGCAGAGAGACAGACAGACAGGCAGGAAAAAAAGAGAAGAGAGAGAGTATTTGGTAAGAAGTGAAGCAATAAATAACTTGAAAGCGTCACTTTTCGTTCAGTTTTTAGCTTTTATTTTCTCTTGATTTCTTTTTTCCTTTAGTCCACCAAATCCACATCACACACACACACACACACACACACACACACACACACACACACACACACGCACGCACGCACGCACACACACACACACACACACACACACACACACACACACACAAGCAATACAGTTACAAATCCGAAAGTTCAGAATTAACTTATGGGTAGATTACCATCAAAATATACACCAGCATATTATATACATACATACATACATACAAACAAATGCAGCCTTAATAAGAATACCAGCATGCACTTCCCCAGTTGACAGATACGAGCATAATTTCAACTGAAAAACAAACAAACAAAAAACCAAGGAACCACTCCCACCCTCTAACCTTCCTCTCCCTCAATCAATTACAAACAAACAAAATACACAAACAGATAAATCAATGAATAAATACTCAATTACAAAGAGAACAAGCACACACACACGCACTGACTGACTGAAACCCATTTATTGTCAGATTAACTCATGGTTGTACACACACACACACACACACACACACACACACACACACAACGAAGAACATACAGAGCAAAACCCCCAACACGAAAAAAAAAAAAAAAAAAAAAAAAAAAAAAAAGACAGCAGGCGATAGCACTTCAGATCTGTGACCACTGAACAGACATTCAGCCAGTGAAGGTCACTCGGCCACAAGGACCATCATCATCATCCCAGTCAGTGAGTAAGTCATGATTGTTCTTTACAGCCCAGCCGACCACCATCAGCATTCACTGCAGAGTGTTGTTGCATGCCTTCACCGTCACGACAAGAGTGTGGACTAAGAAGCTAAAAGAATCTTCGAGTCCGTATCTATAGTCCGTATCTAGAGTCTCACACAAGACAATATTTGTTTTTACCCCCTTTCATTTTCTTTTTTTTTCTTATCCAGGGATTAGTCTTCCGGCTGAGACGATAACACCGGCCCCCGATGCGCTGTGTGGTCTTTTGCGCATGTAAATGAATCCTCGGCAACCAAGGGAATTTGGTCTCTGTGGGCTAGAGGTAAACATGTCTGCCTAAAGCATGATTTAAGTAAGTGTTAATGGCAGAGTGGTGTCGGAAGATGTTCAGCATGGGAGGCGGCGGGGAAGTGGGGGTGGGAGAGGGGAGATGGGGGGAGGGGGCAGCCTGAACTGACAAGCACTTTCACACAAACAAAAAAAAAAAAAAAAAAAAAAAAAAAAAAAAAAAAAAAAAATCACTGCAGTCTTTACGCATTTTCCTCTTTTTCTTCAAGGCAAGGGGGAGGGGGAGGAAAGGATGGGGTGGTTGGTAGGGGCACCGGGTCGGTTCTCATCTTTCAAATTGATCAAATCGCACAGGAGCAACAGGAAGGGTACTGCCATCCTTCAAATTCTGCATCAGTGAAGAAAGGGGGAAGGTGGGGGAGGAAAGGAGGAGAGTTATGAATATTCTATTTCTTACCATAGGTTATTCAATATTTCTTTGGCTTCCGACTATCGGAAAAGGGTGGGGGAGGGGGAAGACCAGAAGATAGCCTGTCACCCCCTTTCCCAAATACTTTCGGAAGGGGTACCCCCCCCCCCCCCCCCCCCCCCCCCCCCCCCCAAGGCTTCCGACGTCAATGTGGCATGAGGGTGGACAATGTCATTTCTGAGGATGCACCGTGAACTGTCCACTTTTTTTTTTTTTTTTTTTTTTTACACACATGCATCAACGACTCAACGAACGGATTAATTAAGGATCCGGGGAGTAGTGCACACAGCAAGACATTTCCAGTGCCGCTGCATTTTCTTACCAGAGGAATAGACGGGGGGAAAAATGCAGAAAGAGAAAGAAACTATTAAATGCTCATCTTACAGCTTCGACCATATATGCATCGGGGTGATGAAACAATATGCATCAGGGCGTTGAAACAGTAGTATACGTTTTTATACTGTTTTTGTCTAATCTGAAGTGTGTGTGTGTGTGTGTGTGTGTGTGTGTGTGTGTGTGTGTGTGTGTGTGTGTTGTGTGTGTGTGTGTGTAAGCGCACGCGCGCGTGCGTGTGGGTGTAAGCGGAAGATGAAGGGGGGGGGGGGGGGGGGGGGGGGGCAGGGAAAGAAGAGGGAGGGAGGAAGGAAGAGGCGTAGATATGTAGAAAACTTTCCAATATTTGCTCCCATCTTCTAGCTGCATTCAAAATAGTCCTCTAATTGTTGTACCTGCTTTCTCTGCCGCAACAAGCGCTGCTGATACGATGCGGGAGGGTTACGATATCGGGCGAACTGGAAAGCCCGAGCATATGTAACAGTCTAGGGAAAGATGAAAAAGATAAGAGAAAGCCTAAAAGAACCGAGTCGTTGGTTCATCCTCATTCCGTTTAGCATCATGACGGTTATGGCGGTAGACCACCACGGGACATCTTTGCTTATTTTCTGACGGTCATTTTTTTTTTTTTTTTTTTTAATTTAGAAACACCCTATGTAGACATGAATCTTCTACGATTGGTTGAAAAAGTCTCAGCGGCGGCATCTTCCCACACACACCTCTTCAACGTGTAGTCGCACTGGCAGACCTTTTTTTCTCTCCTGATTAGTCCCGTGACTATGTATGACACGTCTATCTGGCCATTTGCCACAAGAGCACGAATTTAGCCAGAATAAAATAGCGTTACGGCAAATCTTGAGGTCGTTTCTATTTATGGTGCATAGGATAATAAAGAAAAAAAAGACATACAAAATCATACAAGATTTCTTTCCTGACTGTCACCCAACAATAACAACATTTGCCTTGGTTGCAGTATTGCAAGGTTAAAGTGGACTGGAAACCTACTGCTAAAACGTTTTTTTTTTTTTTTTTTTTCTTTTATCTTGGTGCCTAACCTTATATGTGTCGGCCCACATGATTCGCCGGTTGTTGTATACTTGCTCACGATTGGTCTAAGTCGAATGGACCTCTCTCAAATCCTGTGAAACCAGCAGTCGTAGACACGTTCCTGCCTGAAGAGGTCAACAACCACCGAAAACAACAGGGTGGAAAACAGTGTCGAGCCAAAACAACACAAACAAACACAAACAAAAAAACAAAAGTATAAAAGGGAAACACAGGATTCCCAGAAGGGAAAGATACACAGTATGCATATCTGACAAGACTCTTGGGCATGTATCCTTTTGCTTCCACAGAAAGACATGAAACAGTGAAACGAAAGGGTGCTGAACTGAAACGCAATCCGCAAATTTAAAATGTACATTGCACAGAATGGCATCAATAAATGACAGAGGGTAAGACTAATACGAACTGAAGTGCAGGTCGCTTCATCACATCAGATTTCAACCTGACCTTCCTGACTCACCACACAACGATGTGGTGCAGTCCATGCGCTTGTTGTCCCAGACAACCTGCTCCCTATGTGAACCAGGCGTCACCATGAACGAAGGTACATACATGTGTAAATGAAGAGGCTAGGAATACAAGACCATACCAGCTCAGAGTTCAAACGATAAAACAGTCATTAGTTCTCTGAAAGCAACAACAACAATAGCAGCAACAACAAAAAAAAGAAAGAAAGAAAGAAAGGGGGGGGGGGGGGGCTGTTAAGCTTCTAGAATATTCCCGCAAAAAAAAATGGACGGTCAACAACAACAAAACAGCATCCATAACAACTCAGCCGAATGGACTTCCAGTGATTAAAACAACATCAGTCAAACACACAACAATGTCAAGCTATGATGGTACACATGTGTGTTCTCTCGGTGAGTAATGGTGTGTCATTGTATACACGTACAACTTTTTTTTTTTTAAATGACAATGCAGATGATGATTGCTGAATGCAGAAATATACAAGCAACATACAATAACACAAGTCCATAAATAGCTCATTCAATAAACAAATCCTGTTATATCACTTGACTTTAAGAACAATCAGTTATCTAAGATTTTTCATTTGACAGAATTTGAACAGGCGTTGGTGTTCCAGTCTACCAATGCACTCAGATGGAAAACCTGTCTTATTTTCCACATGCAGTTATGTCGTATTTTCCACACACAGTTATGGCAGGGACGTGTGAAACTAGTAATGATGTAATGCCTTCAACTGTGTATAGACTGGTCAAGACAGGTCAGACCTCAAACCTCTGGTAGACACAAAAACGTAAGTAACCTAGAAAATAAAACCCACAACCATTCCAAAAGGGCTCCCTCCCCACCCATATACACAGTAAGAGTGACGACTGTAGAGCACATTATAGTTCGAAAAACATACCAACAGACCCTTTAAAAAAAATGAACACGGCAAAAGGGAAACGCGTTCCCAATCCTACAA
This sequence comes from Conus betulinus, assembly GCA_016801955.1. Lineage (NCBI taxonomy): Eukaryota > Metazoa > Mollusca > Gastropoda > Neogastropoda > Conidae > Conus > Conus betulinus. The sequence continues at coordinate 283,089 of JADBJO010001769.1, read as the reverse complement.
TTGGTTTGCTTGAGATCAGACATTTGGGTAATGGTCACTCACTTCCGCAGGGGACGTAAATGCACTAATCACATCCACACCATCCTCAACCACTTCTTGCGTTTTGATTCATTAAACAATGAGCACATATCGCTTTGTCAATGCAGAACTTCATACACATCCCTAGATAAAGGTTTGGTTTAGGCTACAGCGCATGACACACAGAACTCTGGAACTCACGCATAGGAGGGCGTTTAAAGGCTAGCACATTTGCACTCCAAGCTTGCGGTATTTAGAAGAAAAAAAAATGCACTGTGACCGAATGGTGTTTATCTCCGTCTTTCAACGATTTACTGAACACAAGATTGCAAAGCTGCTCAACAATATCCTCTGCTGATTTTGAGGGGTAGCAACAACAGTGAAGGCCTGCAGGATTCGCCAGCAAAGTCCACTGGTACCAACCAACACCTCGTGCTGCTCCTCTAGCTGACCTCTTAATTCGATCAGACCTGCACTGCTGATTCAACAAGTCCTGCTGGAGTATTTCTCACCTTAAAACAATGAAGCGTTTACCAAAAATCTGGCATGCTTTGGACACTCTTCTCCTGTCGACCGCCTCTGTAGTGAGAATTGTTGTTTTTCACTGGAAGCTGACAGGTACAGTTACCTTAGTATCAACAGAACTCTTAGAGCATGAACATTTAAAAACCGACTCAAGCATTGCTAGCATAACCATATAACCTCCCCCCCCCCTAAAAATAAAGAAAAAAATAAATAAAATAAAATAAAAAGAAAACAAAAAAAAAAACCAAAAGACCTAACACACACAGAAATGACAGGGAATCAAGCTTTCCCATTAACTGTGGCAAACACTCACACATTTCTGTTCCGCATGTTTTCTTTTTGGCAGTGTGGTGTATCACACGAGTCACTTTAATTAAAACGGCGTACAAAACACACCAGGAGTGTGGACAGTATGGGTTCTCCAGTCTGTTCCACACATTTCATTTTCTTCCTGTTTCCCGTCATCCTAAGAAAAGACCTCTTCTTGGTACCTATGTACACGTTCGTGCATACATTTCCGGGAGGAGAAATACACAGCTGCATGCAGCGTTGAAAAAATAACCTTTTCCTGTTCCCTCTTGAGGAAGCCACGTAGAATGTCATGTTTGTGGGAGGAAAAAAAGAGACACATAAACATTCACATGCAAAATCAAATGATTCTTATCTCTTCTCCCTCCCCATTCTCCATTCCACACACCCCCCCCCCCCCCCTTCTCCATTCCACACCCCACACACTCCTCAAAAGGTCTCTTTTTAAACCTAGACAGATTAACATTTCACAAGCAAAAATTAACCGGACCCCCCCCCCCCCCCCCCCCCTCTGTCCCAAGCTCAAAGATGTCTGTTACCATTTTTTTTTTCGGACTTCAAGGAGAGAGGGGAGGGAGGGAGGCTGGAGATGAGAGAAGGTGGGTCCACAATGCAGCGAGAGATACAGGTCCATCACCATCCCTTTTCCTCCAGCCTGAAAGACATCACTTGAAAGGCACAGGTACTAGGTGCAGCAGCATCTGGGAGGAGGGGGGGGGGGGGGGGAGGGAGGAGACATCGCTCGTCATGTCATTGCTTGACCACTTTCAGTGTCGTGTCAGTGTCAGTGTCAGCGACATGACGGCACTGTCACCTCTTTTTTGTCACCCACTGTCCTCAAACACACACATAATTATGTACTATATACACTACTTGCCAAAGCACAAACAACAAACTCCACCCTATCCTCATACACATACACTTTGACATTACTGACAGAGAGAAATGGAGACCAAATCTGAATATATAGAGCTAGAATTGTAGGAAGAACAAGTTGGTCCAGAGAGAGAGAGGGAGAGAGAGAGAGAGAGAGAGAGAGAGAGAGAGAGAGAGAGAAGTGAGAGAGAGAGAGAGAGAAAGAGAGAGTCATACCCTTTGGTTGGTGTATGTGTACTTGCACATATCTGCGTGCGTGCGTGCATGTGTGTGTGTGTGTGTGAGTGTGTGTGTGCGAGTATAACTATGTGTAAGTGTGCGAGTATAACTATGTGTAAACTTTAACAGATCAACGTTTAAATCACAATATCATCACCAGACAACTTTTCTTTTTTCAGCGCGTGCGTACACACACACACACACACACACACACACACTAGACACACACACTAAAAAAAAATCACAAAATTTCCCAAAATAAAAGTATGGCAACATCATTCCTTACAGCAACGTGACGCATAGCTGTGCTTCAATCAACATCAGTTCCTTCAACAACAACATACATATCAGTTACTACATCAAAACCACAATGGACCTTCAGGCACATCAAAAATCAAAACATACCATTCATCACTGTTCTTCTGTTCTGTCACCAACAAACAATGGTTTGTTGTTCCCCCATAACTCTAGAGCTCCAATATGCATCCAAACACCAACAACGTTTCTCTTCCTTTTTTTTTTTTTTTTTTTTTTGCCCTCTCCATCCATTAATCACAACGTTCAACAATACGCCCAGAACATCATCAGCCAAGAAAAAAAAACTTTGATAATGTCTATAACACATGAACTTCAAATAAATTAAAAAAAATGTAAATTACAATAAAGGATCAATTTCTCATCTTCTTATGATACACAATACAGTTCTGCAGCGAGAACGATGAACACATGTAGGAAACGAACCAAAGGTTCCTCATCACCATCTTCACATTTCCCATATTCAGGAGCATCCACCAAAGTTTGTACCTGTTCATTTCCATCTGGCTCACCCCAATCCTCTTCACCTCAATGTTTTCAAGTTAACAATGTTAATCTGCATTAACCGTTTCCTTTTGATGCTGTTGTTAGCACGGTTCCAAGTGACAGTAACACATAGAGTGTCAGTGTTCACAGTGACAGTAACACATAGAGGACAGCTATACCGGCCAGGACAGCAGTGTCAGTGTTCACAGTGATAGTAACACATAGAGGACAGCTATACCGGCCAGGACAGCAGTGTCAGTGTTCACAGTGACTGTAACACATAGAGGACAGCTATACCGGCCAGGACAACAGTGTCAGTGTTCACAGTGACAGTAACACATAGAGGACAGCTATACCGGCCAGGACAGCAGTGTCAAGGTTTTGGACAACAATGACAAGTAGAACACAGCTGTAGCGGCCAGAACAGCAGTGTCAGTGTTCAGAGTGACAGTAACAAATAGAGAAACAGCTATACCGGCCAGGACAGCAGTGCCAGTGTTCAGAGTGACAGTAACAGACAGAAGGCAGCTATAGTGGCCTGGACAGCAATGTCAAGGTTTGGGGTGACAATAAGTAGAGGACAGCTGTAGTGGCCAGGACAGCAATGGCAGGGCTCAGAGTGACAGTAGCAGATAGAGGACAGCTGCAGCGGCGAGGACAACCATGTCAGTGTTCACAGTGACAGCAACAGATAGACGACAGCTATAGCGGCCAGGACAGCGGTGTCAGTGTTCAAAAAGACAGTAACAGTAAGAGGACAGCTGTAGTGGCCAGGACAGCAATTTCAAGGTTTTGGTGATAGTGACAAGTAGAGGACAGCTGTAATGGCCAGCACAGCAGTCAGTGTTCAGTGTCAGTAACAGATAGACGACAGCTGTAATGGCCAGGACAGCAGTCAAGTGTCGGTAACAGATAGAGGACAGCTGTAATGGCCAGGACAGCAGTCAGTGTTCAGAGTGTCAGTAACAGATAGACGACACTGTAATGGCCAGGACAGCAGTCAAGTGTTCAGAGTGTCAGTAAGAGATAGAGGACAGCTGTAATGGCCAGACAGCAGTCAAGTGTTCAGAGTGTCAGTAACAGATAGAGGACAGCTGTAATGGCCAGGACAGCAGTCAAGTGTTCAGAGTGTCAGTAACAGATAGAGGACAGCTGTAATGGCCAGGACAGCAGTCAAGTGTTCAGAATGTCAGTAACAGATAGAGGACAGCTGTAATGGCCAGGACAGCAGTCAGTGTTCAGAGTGTCAGTAACAGATACAGGACAGCTGTAATGGCCAGGACAGCAATGTCAAGGTTTTGGGTGACAGTAACAGATAGAGGACAGCTGTGGTGACCAGGACAGCAGTCAAGTGTTCAGAGTGTCAGTAACAGATAGACGACAGCTGTAATGGCCAGGGACAGCAGTCAGTGTTCAGAGTGTCAGTAACAGATAGAGGACAGCTGTAGTGACCAGGACAGCAGTGTCGGTGTTCAGAAAGAAAGTAACAGATAGAGGACAGCTATAACGGCTAGGGCAGGGCAGCGGCGTCTGGGCTTAACGGACGTGTCAGAATTCCAGCGGTTCTGTGTGACAGACTGAGGAGACAGCTGTGGCAGGCAGGTGGTGGAAAAGCGTTGTCCGAATTCCTTGCACAGGATGACGACGGTGAGAAGACAGGGATAAGGCTTTTATGCTGCAGATCTGCTGCTGCTGCTGCTACCTCGAGGTCTGCTACACACTGGGATTATTGTACCTGGTCCACAATCCTTGACGGCTGGCCTGTCTGACAGGTGTCTACGAGTCCACCAACCTCCTCTCTGCTGATTCACTTATTGGTGTGTGTGTGTGTGTGTGTGTGTGTGTGTGTGTGCTTTAACCATGAGTACAAGCACATCACTTATAGCTCCCCCCCCCCCCCTCCCCACGCAGCAGTCTTCTCTTCCATTTCCCCTTGCTCCAGCCATTCCAGTTTAGACAGGATGGTACTTTCCTGAAACAGAGAAAATGACACTGAGCTGTGTGACGCGTACGCGATGCTCATTCATATTTCATGGTATACAGCATTTAAAACAGCACCAATTCATCAAGGCCAGGACTGACAGGCTGAAAGAAAAAATACTGTTCTAGCCTCGAATTCATCGATCCAACCTCGCTGTAAAAACAAAAACAAAACACCACCGACAACAACAAAAACACGATGTACCTCTCTCTCTCTCTCGCTCTTTTTCTCTCTCAACAAAAATAGCCACTCCTTCCATGCTGTAGTGAATGAACTAATCACGTATTCAAGATTTTATATCCTACTAGCCCTAGGGTTTTCTTTAGTTCAACCAGCAGACTGCGGGAGTACACACACACACACACACCTCTCTTTCACTTTCCAAACCACGGGAGAGAGACAGAGAGAGAAAGAAAAAAAAAACAGTATAGTTCACACCACTCACTGTACATCACACACACCAGAGAGAGAGAGAGAGAGAGAGAGAGAGAGAGAGAGAGAGAGAGAGAGAGAGAGAACAGAACAGTATAGTTCACACCACTCGCTGTACATCACACAACACACACACACACACACACACACACACACACACACACAGAAAGAGAGAGAGAGAGAGAGAGAGATGCTATATTGTCAGGGAAGGGCGTGAAAACTGACTCACGTCGACACCTACGCTGGTCACGACAAATGTGTAAGGATTATTTCCCTTCGGCTGCGCGCACACGCACGCACGCATGCATACACACACACACGCACAGACAGGAAGAGAGGGTGGGGGGGGGGGGGGGGGGGGGGGGAGCATATTCTAATATTTGAGCAGCAGGGCGTGACTGACGGTATGTCTGCTATGGTTTGCACATACGCAGAACAGGATGAATTTTTAAGGATCGCTTTCCTGTGATTGTGAACTGACCATGCAAATAACGGGTCCGCGTGCGCGCGTCACACACACACACACACACACACACACACACACACACACACACACACACACAGAGAGAGAGAGAGAGAGAGAGAAGACATTACAGAATTCACAGCAAAGCAGGAACTTGGCGCACAATTCTTCACAGATATTCTCCTATGAAAGTGAGCTAGTCAAAAAGAAAGAAAGAAAGAAAGAAAGAAAACAGGAACAGAGAGAGAGAGAGAGAGAGAGAGAGGAGAGAGAGAGAGAGAGAGAGAGAGAGAGAGGGGGAGAGGGAGAGAGAGAGAACGGGAATGAGAACGATTACGATATTTTATTCAAAAAAGGCCAAAGCCCTATTTGAAGGGGAGACATGCAAAGATAAATGAGAACTTTTCAAGCACTTTGGTGTACAAAATCAATATAAGCATGTGCCCGGTGTTTATATGAATTACAATAGCATCATATCAGAGTTCTCCGCCGTTTAAACGACTTACATATATATAAATAGAAAAATGATTCATAACACCTTCATTTCTCGACGACAAATGTACGACTAAACTAAATCATGGTGGTCTGTTATAACATTTAACAGGGACATATTCTGCTCTTAAATCATTTAGTGCTGGGCGACACAAAGCAAAGTGAACTTCATCCTCTACACTGGATCCACACATAGGACACAGCAAAGGCCTGTTATTTTTTTTTATATATATACCTCTGACTATGCCAGATAGAGGCAGAGAGACAGAGAGAGGGGGGGGGGGGGAAGGAGGGAGGGAGAGAGGGGGAAGGAAGGAGACACAGAGAGAGAGAGAGAGAGAGAGGGGGGGATGTTGCAGTATTAATGGCATAGCATGAACTTGGTATACAATTTATGCGAATCAGGACAAATCTTTGAAAAGTATAAATTACTGACCAAAAAAAATCTCAACCACACATACACACACACACTTACACACAGAGAGAGAGAGAGAGAGAGAGAGAGAGAGAGAGAGAGAGAGAGAGGAGGATTGAGTATTTCCAATGAAAATGCTGCATCATGTTGAACTAACTCAACCTGTGCAGGATTTACTGAAGCCGAAAAGAAAAACCAGAGAGAGAGAGAGAGAGAGAGAGAGAGGAGGAGAAGGCCAGGATAAGTGGGAAGGGATGTGAGGGGAGAGGGGAGAAAGGAGGGCGAGGTTACTCCAGGCCAACCCCCGTAACGTAAACGTAAACCGGAGCTGTAGTACAGCTGCCTCCTCACCCCCACCCCCCTCCTTCCCCTCCCCGCTGCCAAACACTCTACGCGGCTTCGCCATCGTATAACTTTACAACTGCTCTTCTCCTTCCCCCTCCCAACGCCCCTCTCACTCACGCATCCCGCTCGCTACCCTCTGACCCCTGACCCACATGAAATGTAGCCAATGGGAGGCCAGGACACAGACGCTATCAACCGGGGGGCTATTTTCAGCACCCCCCAAAACCTACAGGCCATCCCCCCCCCCCCCCCCCTCCCGCCCCCCATCTTCCTCCCCGCCTTCTTTCCCCATCACAAGCGGCTTGCTCCCCACTTCCCTGCTTGCTCCCCGCCTGCCCTGCAGCGATGGAGTGGAGAGAAGGGGGGCGTGTGTGTGTGTGTGTGTGTGTGTGTGTGTGAGAGAGAGAGAGAGAGAGAGGGGGGGGGGGGGGAGGAGTAAACTTTTTGGTGGTGAGGTTGTGTGAGCTGAGAAGGTAGGCGGGATGGGAAAAGAGGGATGACAGTGGACGTGAGAGGGAGGGAGGGAGGGGAGGCACTGAGGAGGGATGGAGTGGGGAGGGGGAGGCGTGAAGCGAGGGAGCTTTATGCAAATAAGCCTCTCAGGCCACAGGTCTGCAGAAGCCGATGGCGTTTCAACGCACAGATGGTCAGAACTGTCCCGTCGTAGCCAATCAGTTACCACCCACAACCCCACGAACTAACGTACGTACAAGCGTCAACCGACGGCACAGTTTTGGTTGGGGCAAAGAGATGGTTTACACACTCTTTTTTCTACTATTCCCTCTCTTTTCATCCCTCACCCCACCTCACCCCAAGGCCCTGCCCCCATCTCCTTTCTCCCCCCGCCCCGCTTCCCTTCCCCCCCCCCCCCCCTCTCTCTCTCTCTCTCTCTCTCTCTCTCTCTCTCGTCCTATTCGGCCATTACCGCCCTTGCCACGCTACAACTACTACTCTGCCGGCAGGCTGGTAAACAGCGCGTGCTCTACTTGGCCTGCCCGCTAGTAAAGTTGTGAGGCCCCATCGAATGACGGAACGCTGCGTGCGAGCAACTGGTGGCAGGGGCAAGGTCACCATGCAACCAACCAGCATAACACGCACCGCCTCACCCGGCCAGCCAGTTGCATCGACCATCCTGGTTATCAAAACGCCATAAACACAACAACAACGCTCTCTTCGAAAACTGGCATTCTCCCAAATTATGGCTGGATGGAGAAATGGGGCTCATCTGTCCGTGTTGAACTGCGCAATGACTTCGTGTACATGAGCGAGCGACAGAATCTCTCCCGAACAGTGACATTCGGACCGCTCTCAAGTAGAAGGGTTTTGTCTGAAAACCGTGGGCATGTGATAGCAATTCAATCACCTTACAGTCCCACAGACATAAACAAAGCTACAGTCCCTAAGATTGTAATTCAATCACCTTACAGTCCCAGACAAAAACAAAGCTACGTACAGTCCCAAAGACAACGATCAGAAACAGACCTAACCCATGACCTAACAGACATCTAATCCTTCCACAACGGTGTGAGATTTCTCAGAACGCGGGACACACTGTCAAACCAGATGTCCTCCCTCCATTCCTCCCCCCCCCCCCCCCCCCCCCCCCGAACTGTGACCGACCCTTCACTTCATTCGGCGAAGAAGTCGGTCATCTGTAATGATTATGATTGACCACTTGCTCCACTCTGACTATGGGAGAAAAAGAATAAAGAAAACAAGAAACTCATTCTTCAACAATGGCCTACGACAGATGCAGAGGCAACCTTCTTCTCTCCCTCTTCCTCCCCTGCTGTCCCTCCCCTTCTCTCCAGTGTGTTCAGCACACGTCAAACACCTCCAGACAAAATTTAACCAGACAAAATTTAACTATCTGTAATCCGCAAGTTCATAGAACTGAAACGACTGACCGAGTGACTGATGTGCATGTCATCTCTAAGCCTCCCTACCTCATCTCCCAAAGCACAAACAGATGAGATGAAATGTCATTCTCTCTGTCTTGAAGGAAATTTGAATCTCAGTTATTCTGATGACAACGTTCGCTCTGTACTCCGTATGCACCTGTACATTCAGTCTTCTCTACAAAAACTATGTTCTTTTTACGATGGTGAAAATACGGACACATTTATGTGATTACGACAGAACACGAAGAGAAACAGATGCATTTTGTATGGCCGAAATTGACCGCTAAACATGGCGGAACAGACGAATAACTGGGTGGGTTTTCAATTTGGACAACAGTATAGCATCATTTTACAAGTAGCAATGAAATATGATTTTTTTTCTCTAAAAAATATGTCACAAACAACTGTAAATGATACAGACCTTTCTGTCGTAAATAAGATGTAAAACCATTTCCATGGATAGAAAAACAACTGATTTACTGCGAAACTTGAGACTGAAGAGCTCTCTCTCTCTCACACACACACAAACATAATGTAAACCAATACAGAAAGCACAATTTTAGTCAGATACATTATCAGGTGTTTGAATCTATGAAAAAAAGGAGAAATGTAGTTTTCAATAACCATTCCTACTCGTATACTTTTCAAAATAGCAAACGCAAGCTTTATGTTCATTTCAGCTCAGTTCGTGTAAACTTCTAAAATCCACAACAAATAAATTGCAAAATGTTTAACACTTTCATTCGCTCTAAAGTTTTGCATTTGACCGTTTATCTGTGCATTACTGCATATTACAATCATTTTTTTTTAAATTCCACATTTGCCACTAAAACCTGTTCAGAAATAAGGAGGATATCAAATCAATGAAGTTGTTGATTTGTTTTTAAACAGAACACAGAAAAAAAATCCACACAGTGCTGTGCTGACAACCCACTCTGACCTCACCAACACCTCCACCTGCCACACGTACATCACACCCTGTCTGCAGTGAGAAGGGTCACCTGTGTTGACAGGCCAGGTGTCCTGATAACACACCTCTGATTCCCTCCCCTCCAGTAACTAACTGTCCACAGACTGACCACAGGCTGACCCTTAGAGAGGCACTCAGCCCAAGTTGACCACAGCTAACTGTGACAGCACAAATCTTGCAATCTCCACCAACATCACTTGACTAGCAGGAAAAGTTTCAGCAGTGTGTGTGTGTGTGTGTGTGTGTGTGTGTGTGTGTGTGTGTGTGTGAGTGTGTGTATGTGTGCACATGCATGTGTGCATGTGTGTGTGTGTGTGTGTGTGTGTGTGTGTGAGCATCTGTCAGTGAGTGTATGTGCATGTATGCATGCTTGCATACGTGTGAATGTGAGCGTGTGTGAGCGTGTGTGAGGGCTTGTGTGTGCATGTGTGTGTGGTGTGTGTGTGAGCACATGCATGCGTGTGGGCTTACACTTGTGTGTCAGTGTGTGTGTGTGTGTGCGCGCGTGTGTGTGTGTGTGCATGTGCATGAAAATGTGTGTGTGAGCTTGCACGTCTGTGCTGTGCGTTTTGTGAGTGAGTGAGTGAGTGAGCGTGTGTGTGTGTGTGTGTGTGTGTGTGTGTGTGTGTGTGTGTGTGTGTGTGTGTGTGTGTGTGTGCATGTGCGTGCGTGCGTGCATGTGCGCATGCGTGCATGTGTGAAGGAGAAACAAAATGTGCATGCACATATTCAAATGAGTGTGTGTGTGTGTGTGTGTGTGTGTGTGTGTGTGTGTGTGTGTGTGTGTGTGAGTGAGTGTGTGTGCATGTGTGCGTGCGTGTGTGCGAATCAGTGTGTGAAGGAGAAAAAAAAATGTGCATGCACTTATTCAAGTGTGTGAGTGTGAGTGTGTGTGTGTGTGTGTGTGTGTTCAGTTCAGTGATCATTTTACTGTCTGTTCATTATCAATGATATCAGACGATAAGAAAAGGCAACAGAGATCACCAAGAATGTCAAACGTACTGTCTCTGGTCATCACCCCCACCTCTCAGCTACACATGTTAGAATCTAGACTCGCCATTAAATACTTTTTTTTTTTAAAAAAATCACAACAGTCTGACCAACTCTGACTGGGTATTACAAATAACCTGTGCGGTGTTCGTAATACATGTGTCATACAAAATGTGGTCAATGCTTTCAAAATATACAGCATTTATACCTCTTAATTTGTATCGCCTGGTTAAAAAACTGGGCAGTCTAGTAGTACATGATGGACAGAAATGTTTCCCTGACATATACACCTATCATCAGGAGATAATTTTGTGTTCCATGTGTTTAACTGAAGTTTACTGACTAACTGTGCTATAGGCCTTGGGCAGGAAAGCAACTCATGTGACTTCTTAGGGAAATTTCTGTTATGTATACAGTTTTCCAACACATGAAGTATTTCACTTATAGATAGTTTCAAAGGACATTCAGAAATAGGCTGACCATTTCCCAAAGCTCCCTGGTCAGCCAGATTATCTGCTATTTCATTCCACTGTAAGCTGCAATGTGATGGTACCCAACAAAAATCAAGGCCTATACATCGATTTCTTAAAAAGTGAATAACGGATTTAGTTTCATAACATAAATCTATTCCAGTTTTGTGGCTCCACTGTTGCAATGATAGTAGAACTAACTTTGATCTACGCATAACAATATCTTTAAGATGGCCATTGGTGTGCTAAGAATGTACATCAAAGCTATTAGCATTGCATACGATTCTGCTGTATAAACTGAATACCCCTTTCCACATGCTGAGCTTATCTCATGTTTAACTCTGGCATTATCAATCTGGAACCACTCTCCCCTGATTCTAACACTGACCCGTTTGTATAAAATTTTAAATGATTAGGATAGCTCGTATGCAAATGTTCTCAAGTGTCAACAGCTGATACTTATGAGTGTTCATTTTCTTTAAAGAGTGTATATTCATAATGAAAATTTCCATTTAAATGTTCTAATGTAGGAATTCGAGGAACAGACGGATTCTCTGAAACGTAAGTTATATATATTGTCAATATTACAGACCAACAGAACATCAAAAGCAAAATTTTCTTATTTTGGATAGGTTGGAGGAACGAAACAGACCTTGCTCTTTCAGGAAAATCTTTATCTGAGTCAATGAAAATTTCTTCTCTAACTTAATTTTAACCAAGCAACTCCAAACTACATATTTTGTCAGTATCCAACTTTCGTTATTCATCAAGAGGAAGAATGCGTGCTTCTTTGTAACATTTCAATGTATTTTGTGTACCAACTCCCAGTCCTTATTTGATAGTTTTGCTGTTCAAACTTTGTAGCTTCTTTAATAGAGAATAAGGTGCAGAAATATAAACTTCCTGTTCTTAGTTAGTTTCAAAGCAAGGTGACTGTAGGCGGAAACTGAAGCAAATTTTAAAAAGAAAGATTATCACTTCAGCCTAACAATACTGACGAACTGTCCTGTAATCTGTCTGTATCATCTGGCAGAACTTATTTCTTTTCTTTTTAAAAATTTCCTGTCCATATATCAATTTTGACCATACTAAGGAACGTGGTAAGTGCAAAAGAGTTTTTTGTATCTTGACCCCAAGGCTGACTGCTGATAATTTCAAGGATATTTAATCTTTTTCTCTCTTTGTGTAGCAGATAATCTTATATGTTCCTTCCAATTAAACTTTGACATAAAATATACTCCTAAAACTTTTGCTCATATCTTAGTGGCTTACCCTCATTGTTAAACAACATTAAACATGTTTTTTTTCGCCCGAAAATTCTAGTCCATTTTTCTTTCACATATGCAGACAACTTATTCACTTCATTTTGATAAAGATTTCGCAAATGATTACTGCCCTCTTTATTTCAGTGTCTCTTTACACTAGTATTCATCCAAATTGCTACGTCATCTGCATACTGTACCACATTCATATTTTGTGATAAAACGTTAGGAAGGTCACAAATAAGAATACAGAAATGGCGGGGTGCAAAGACTGATCCTTGAGGAATTCCCATGACAATGTTTCTGAATGAAGAATATGTTTTACCAATCCTTGTACAGATGGACCTATTCGACAAAAAGCTTTTGAAAACATGTTACCAGTTATTCCAATGAATCTTAGTCTCTAGAGTGATCTATCATGCCACACACTCTGTCATATGCCTTCCTAACATCAAAAAATATAGCAAGCTTGCTTTTTCTTCAGGAGAACTTTTTTTTTTTTTTAATTTGGGCAGTCAGTTTTTCTATGGGATCTGCTGTGCATTTACCTTTTCTAAACCTTAAAAAACCTGCTTGCTGAATTGGGAATATGTCTTTTATCTCACAGTAATGTGTGTGTGTGTGTGTGTGTGTGTGTGTGTGTGTGTGTGTGTGTGTATGTGCAGGTGGTGTGTAGAAATGTCTTACAGACCTTTACAACCTTTCAGCTCAGAGCTGCGAACATAAAACTACACAAAGAATAATGGGTCCACACTCACTATAATGAATCCAGACGTTCCCGCTTGCTTGTCTCGGTGTCGGGCGACAATGATCTTGATCTCTTCCGTTCTGGACCCAGATCTGTTGGAAAATGCATCATCAATGTCAATGTCTTCTTCATTACATTCATCATTATAATCAAGATCATATCATCATTGATAATCTGTAATTATGATCATAATCACTACTAGGTGTACCTCCGTTGACTTCTTCATCATCGATCACTGTAATTACAATCAGCATCATGATCATTAAAATCTGCAGTAACATCACCCACTGTCACTATCATCATCATCATCATCATCATCATCATTACCAGCACAAACATCACCATCATCATCACCTCCCTTTGTCATACCATGTTCATAGATCATTTTTCACTGATAAAACTATTCAGTTTTACACAATACAATGTGCATTTTCAACAAAGGGAGCACTCAACAAAAACCAGAAATCCTTGATTAAAATGAGTTCAACTGGAAGGGACTGGAATAGAATTGGGTAGTGAAATGCTCCAATGGGAAAATAAAGTCTTAAAAGGGAAGGGACTTGAATGCTTTAGTTTTTCTCGCTGTATAATAGCCCAGTCAGCCCATCCCAAGGCCTCTTTAGGGTTGTCAGCACACAGAGGGGAGAAAAGGTCTTTCTAGGGAAAGACACAAATATCAAATATAATAAATAAAGGGGGGGGGGGGGGGGAACGCCTCATAGCCCAACATCGTAAGGGCAATGAACTGTCAGAGGTTTAACAAGTCTGAGGCACAACTTGATGGACGGTGCGCCCATCCCACTTCTTCCCCCCCTTTCATCTTCCCTGAACTGATTCAGATACCCATGAACTGCAGGGTGGACAGAGAGGGTTTTCATGCTGAAAGAAAAAAGCTTAAACCTCATGAGTGGCTTCTACACCGCCATCAGCTGGGCAGGCAACGCTCCCCATTGGACGACAGTGCTGAGAGAAAAAAACGACAACAGACCACCAAATGCTGGGTCGAAGAGATTGACAGAAAGAGGGCGTTAGCAACATCACACTTCCTGATGAATGCAAGTACCCTTTAGGTGACAAAGCCCTTGGCATCCCCAACATCACTTTCAGCACAGCGGCAGTGTCCCACTGAATGGAGGGAGGGACCGCGCAGGAGGGAAGAGAGGGAAGGGCTAAGGAGAAGGGTATGAAAAACATACCCACCCCCAACCCCCATTCCAAATGATTAAGGCATTTTAGGACGCATTTAAGACTTCAGTCACAATGGGAAGCAACATTCAACTGATTGTGGGACACAAAAAGTTGACCACCTTTTCTGTTTGTAATAATTATGTGTACTTCCTACATTATTCTTGCCCCTTTTTTTTTTAGTAAACTGAATGTTCTCTATGACAGCTTAAGGATCAGGATCTCTCTCTCTCTCTCTCCCTCCCCCCTCATGTGACAATGCCAAAATGTTAGAGGCGAGGGTAGAATAGAGTGGAACTGGTTTCTTATACCACTGAGCAACAGAAG